>JBBPBX010044393.1:11092-27482 GCA_038048925.1 Garcialebias charrua | reverse complement strand
CTGTGCAGCCTCCATGCCACACGTTGATGCTGGAGCACAGGATGCTCTCCACTGCACACCTGTAGAAGGAGGTGAGGACTGGGCTGCTCAGACCAGCTCGTCTCAGTCGTCTGAGGAAGTAGAGTCTCTGATGACCTTTCTTGATCAGGCTGGTGGTGTTGTTGCTCCAGCTGAGGTTATCATTCATGTGTACACCCAAGTACTTGTAGCTGGAGACCACTTCCACTGCAGATCCTCTTATGTTCAGTGGGGTGTGGGTTTGTTTGTTCCTGTGAAGTGGATACATATTTTTTAAATCTATTATAAAAAGCAGTGTTTGAGTTGTTACACTGTTTAATATATAATTGCCAGATTCACTCACATGTTGTCGCAACTGATGGTAAGGCTGGTGCACCTCTCTTAAGACCCTACCGACCGGTTTCTCCAGCATGTATCCCAATAGATGACAAGTATCTTGTCATAAATTTCCGTCCGTAGGATGGTCCTGTCTAACACACACACAAATGTAAAATGTTATCTGATGTACTGCGGTCAAACCAGTCAACATTAGTTCTCTCTTAAAGATTTGTGTGGCTCATACATGGTGCATTACAATAAGAGAAACAGAAAGTGCCCCTGCAGTCAAAAAACAATGAGAGAAAATGAGATGCATACAGTATTTATAAACAATATACAATTATGCCATACTTATTACTTTCACATACCTATAATATATCAAGAATAAATATGTCAGTTTTAGATTTTGTATAAAAGAGCAAAGTCAAAGTACCTCAAAATGCTTATTTCAGTTTGCTTATGACCTCTATTCAAAATTCACATTTCATGTTCAGTGTTACAAAGAAGAAGTTAATATTTATTTGTTTGATGGCTGTTACTATTTTTTCCTGAAAAGGTGTTTACGATATATATATATATATATATATAGATATATATATATAGATATAGATAGATATAGATATATATATAGATATAGATATATATATAGTTATATATATATATATATATATATATATATATATATGTATGTGTGTGTGTGTGTGTGTGTGTATGTATGTATGTGTGTAAGCATATATACACACACACATTTGTTCAATCAATCAACATTTTCAATAGAAGTTATAGATAAGCAAACTGAAATTAGCATTTTGAAGTACTTTGAATTGCTGTTTACCCCAAAATCTAAATTAAAGGGGACCTCAGATGTATTTTTTAAATTTTTATGGTATTTCTGTGGGATATCCAGACCCTATTCCTTCAATTTAATGCACAAAATAATTATTAGATAATCAATTATACCCTTTTTAATTCTGCCATTTTTAACTTTCGTTTTGAACGACCGGTTTCTTGAAGTCCACGCCCTTCAACGATCTGTTCACGCCCTCTGTAACAGCCAGTATCTGTAATGTGTTGTTGTTTTAAAATTAGCTCTTTTTTTATTACTCATTTGACTTACTGTTAGTGTTAGCTTAAGATAACTTACCGAAACCCGTCTGAGCGCGCCGCAGTTTGCTGCTCCTTTTAGCATTAGACCACCCGAATCCGAAGCTAATGTTAGCTTGTTCCTCTTCCGGTTTTCGCCAGCTCCGCTCGTTGCACGCGATGAGATTTTGGGAGTTATCGCTGTTCCAGTGAAGACAACACAAAGTTCACCAAGTGTCTCCCGTAAATTAATCTGTAAGGAGAAGGTCCTCTTGCTGCGAGCCTGCTGCGAGGCTGCTGCAAGGCTGTACAGTTGAAGCTCCGCTCCATCGCGCCGGAAGAGGGTCCCGTCGAACCCGGTCCTTCCGCCTGTGGTCCGCTCGTTTAATTTTTGCCGGCTGCGCGTTGGCAGCGATCGCAAATACACTAAAAATTGAACTAAAACATAAAAATAACAATTATACTTTATTTATAAAGCCATTTAAAAAAACACAGCTGCAACAAAGTGCTGTACACATGAAATTAAGAACATATAAACAAAAGATGAGATGAAATCATGAAAAACAACAGTCATGTGTTTAATACAGAAGTGGGTTGAGCCTAACCAGGGGTTGCTAGGTGAGGGGCTGGACTCAGGTTTGATCTGATTGGCTGGCGGCTTGTGACGTCAATAAATGCAGGAAGTGTGAATCCTGGTGTATTTATCAAAAATAAATAAATCTACTTAGAGTAAATAAACCACTGGGTGCATTTTTTTGGCACAAGGACTGTTTTTTTATGAAGTAAATACCCAAAGTTTAGTAAAAAAACATTAAAAAGTGAATTTTGCATGTGTGGTCCCCTTTAAAACTATGACATATTTATTCTGGATGTATTATAGGTACGTGAAGGTAATAGGTATGAGATAAATGTAAATGTCTAATAATTATGCCTCTCTCATTATTTTATATATTTTTTGGCCTGCAAGAGGACCCCTGCTGGTCCATTACTGTAACGCACCATGTTTACACAATGCCTAGAGAAAGCTAACGTCAGCTAGCTTGTATTTACAAGTTTCGCTCATTTTATCGCAGTATATTGTCCATAAACTTTGATACATACTTGGAAAACTGAAGAAAGTACAGCACGTTCCAAATCGGCGTCCAACTCGTTGTTGTGTCTTCGCAAGTTTTGCTCCATACAAAACCTTCTGACACTCATTACCGAGTAATGTGGAGCTCCATGGCGACGCAAAACATTACTGATTTCAGAGTGTGGTTTCCTCTCTCAAAAAGTTCGATAATCAATGCAGAAAACGGTTCAAGTGCAGCCATTGCCATTTAGGAATGTTTTGTTTTTATTCCGTCTTCATCTGCTGTAAAAAATATATATATTTGGCGACTTCCGGTACGTCATTTCCGGTATCGCTACAAATTAAAACGACAACCGTATTTACGCAAAAACCAAATCGCACCCTTTTTTTATTTTTAGCAATTCCGTTTTTCTAATTTCGTTTTAAAAACGGAAAAACAAAAAAACATCCGTTTTTCGATTTTCATTATTTGTTTTTGAAACGAAAAAACAAAAAAACATCCGTTTTTCGATTTTCGATTTTGTTTTGAAAACCAAAATCCAATGACCAAAAGATACACGGACCTGATTACGTTCTGTGTGGGCGGCCGTGGCGTAGTGGTAATGGCAGTCGTCCCCCGATCGGAAGGTTGGAGGTTCGAATCCCGGTTCCCCACACCATGTGTCGTTGTGTCCCTGGGCAAGACACTTAACCCCGAGTTGCTCCCGGTAGGACTGGAAAGGCGCCTTGCATGGCAGTCTGCCGCTACCGGTGTATGAATGTGTGTATGAATGGGTGGATGGTTGGTATTGTAAAGCGCTTTGGGGCCCCTCATAGGGGGCTGGAAAGCGCTATATAAATAAGCTCCATTTACCATTTACCATTTCTGTAAGTTTGATCAAAATCTGTCCTGTGGTTCTTGACCTATTTTGCTAACAAACACTGAGCTAACAGCGAAGTAGCTAGTCCATATCTCCAGAGCAGGAGGCCGGGCTGCGACAGAGTGAGTTCGTCCAGAGGAGGCTCTCGTCGGACACCTGAGGTGGGAACGGTTGGTGTACCCTAGCGGCCGAAGGTGGTACTGCACCATTTGTGCCGAAATGGAAAAATGGTCATATCTGAGCCAAAAATTGGTCAAAAAATATGGGGAAAAATCCATAAACAAGTCTCACCTCTTTATAAGTTGCAGGGCATGCAAATTAGGCAAAAAGGTGCAACCTATAGTTCGGAAAATACGGTAGTCTTTGTATAGATCTAGTAGAGTGCTGTATGGATGGGTAAAGGCACAGATTGTATTGTAAAGAGCTTTGAGTGTCTTGATAAGATAGAAAGGTGCTATATACCGGTAAGTACAGTTAATTTACTATTTTTACTATTATTTATAGTATTATGATTAATAATATTATTATATGCAAATCATAAGACAGGTATGCAGTCTTCGTATGACTGTAAACTTCTCTTGTCCAGGTCATAACCGAGATGGTGTAGAGGCAGGGCAGCCGGCTCAGGACCGGAAGGTCCCGTGTTCGATCCCCGGTCACTACATACCTCGTTGTGTCCCTGGGCAAGACACTTAACCCCGAGTTGCTCCTGGTAGGACTGGCAGCACCCTGCATGGCAGTCTGCCGCTACCGGTGTATGAATGTGTGTATGAATGGGTGGATGGCTGGAACTGTGAAGCGCTTTGGGGCCCCTCATAGGGGGCTGAAAAGCGCTATACTGTATAAGTAAGCTCCATTTACCATTTACCATAACTTCTGATCTGCTAAAGATAGTTTAATGAAACTTGGCACTCATTTGTACCTCCACTACACGGAGTGTCATGTACAGTTTTTATCTCCCAGCTCCAAGGTCAGCGTTAGAACACGATCAAAGTTAAAACAAGGTCTTTGCTTGTCTGGAACATTGCTGTAATGATGTGCAGTACTTTGTTGACAGTGTATAACGTGCTGTGTGTAGTAATTTAGTTGTATGTAGAAAAGCATGGACACAACTCTACCACTTGTCGTCACGCACACTTTGCCTTCTTGCAGCCTCCATTTAGAGCTCAGGACCTCGTGACCTTGAGTGTAATGAAGCTGAGTGGTGATTTAAATGCTGCTGTTGTACCTCATAAAACACACTCATGAGTTTATATTCTTCATCCTAAATGTCTCCAACATATTTTCCATATTTTCAGAGCTCATTTCATGTTGTCACTCAAAAAAGAAAAGCCAAACCGTACCTTTTTTTAAATAATTTGGCTCCATGTTCACTGTGGATGCTGGTGGTGTTCAGTGGCTCTGTCAAAACAGAATGACTGAACATCCTCTGAGCACACCCCGACTGCAAGAGGTTCAGAGGATTGATGCCAAGACTTGGCACTCCATTCTTTACCAGATCAACCCGAACATGACCTACTTGTAGAGTTAATTCTGTTCAGCGGGGATTAAAAACATTTCAGAAAGATGTCCCAGAGCAGAATTTAACAGCTCTGTTAAAAAGTGAAGTTTATTTGTTCCAAACCTGAGGTGATGCCTTCAAGTTTGTTTTCTGAACACTTTTCTAATTAAAGGAGGTGAAAAGGTGAAGAGTAAAAACATTTAGAGTTTAGAAAATGTAAATTAAGATCGTTAAAGTTTCACATTTTGAAGATGTAATCGTGTTTTGATGATTATTCTGGTTTTCCAAAAACAAAAAGTCTCCAAAGGCAGGTTGAACTGTCGTTTGTGGACTAGTTCTTCTTCTTGTTCTTCTTGTTCTTTTTTACTTCTTCCTTCTTCTTCTACAATGAAAATATATTATTTTAATGTCCTTAGTCTTTATCTTTTCTGATCCATAACTTTTTATTTGCTCAAGATAATTTAATGAAACTTGATACACGTTTGTGCCACCACTACACAAGGTGTTACATAATCTTTTCATCACCTCAGCTTCAGCATCAAGGTCACAAATCAAGGTCAGAGGTTATAAAGGTCTTTGCTTGACTGGAACATTGCTACAGATTGCTGTATAATAGTTTGCTGACAGGCCTATAATGGACTGTATGAAGTACTGGCACTCATAGGTTAAATTTTATCTCTGAATTTTATTGAGTTTTAATTTTCTTAGTTTTTACTTTTTCCCATTGCCTTAAAAAGTGTACAACCATGTATTAGCCTTTTTCTGTGTTTGCTTGTTTGTCTGTTAGCAAAATATGCCATGAACCAGTGGACATATTTTAATGAAACCTTTAGAAAGTTACTGTAATTATTCATGTCCAGTGATGAAAATGGCTACACATTAGTCAGTTTCCCAGATACTGAGCTAAAGTTTGGTGTGGTAGTAGCTGAGAGTCCATACTTTGAGAGTGAGTGCTTGCGATAGCGCATGAGTTTGCATGTAAAGCTATTTTCAATGTTTTAATCAAAATGGCTACGACATGAGATGATCTAAGTTGATAACGTTGGTATGAAAGGTGGCAGGAGGTATGCATCCCTGCAGGGAATGCTATATTTTAATTTATTGTTTATTTTTAGAACAAAGTCTTTGTTCACCTTCAGTTTCATTAAACTTGTCTGTACTGGCAGTCTAATGGTCTGTCACATAAAATGTGGTTTTAAATGAGTTGTTTGTAGCTGAAACAGAATATTTAGTAGTCCTCAGACATGATAAGTTTTGTCAGTTTGATCTTGAAAAAGACTTTGATTGAGTTTTGTGTATTGGCTCTAAATGTATTACCTACTCAGCTGCTGACCTCCCCTCCTCCAGGTGTCCCTGGAGTAAAACCCGATCGGTACGAGGAGGGTTTGGCAGTGAAACACTGTGCCCTCTCCCTGGTGGGAGAGCCAATCATGTATCCTGAAATCAACGCCTTCATTCGCCTCCTCCACCTCCGTCACATCTCCAGTTTCCTCGTCACCAACGCTCAGTTCCCCGAGGAAATCAGGTACGTGCACGTCCTGTTACCGTGGCCTCGAAGCTGTTTTCTCCTTCTGTGGTTGGACCTCACTCTAATGAAACATGTCAGAATATTTACCAGCAGAAGGAGGGTATGTACATTTTCAATAAAATAATTTTAATGAACCTGTGCAGAGTATATGCAGGGTCTTGAAAGTTATTAAAGTTGATAAATCAATTTTGGGAAAATTAAGGGTCTTGAAAAGTATTAAAAAGTCTTGAAAGCGATTTGATGAGGTATTATTTTTTTTGCTGTTCTAGCTTTAAATAATTTGACAGCAAAAAGTATGTATGACGAATATTTGTTTTCCTCACCGCGGATGATTCGGAAACCGCTTCGCACAAATTTAGGGTGTCAGGTTACAACAGCCTTTACGGCTAGGCCTATCTTGTGCGCATGCGCGGCTGCTTTATCTCCAAGTTGAGCTTGTGTGTTTGAGTAAGTTGCCGCGAGACCGTGAGAACAATGGGTAAATGCAAGTTTTCGGACTCCTGGTTGGAGATGCCTGATTTTCAAGAAT
Source organism: Garcialebias charrua (assembly GCA_038048925.1). NCBI lineage: Eukaryota > Metazoa > Chordata > Actinopteri > Cyprinodontiformes > Rivulidae > Garcialebias > Garcialebias charrua. Next base: position 20,573 of record JBBPBX010044393.1, on the reverse strand, counting down.
GGCTGAGGCCTGTCGCCGAGAATAACCGTGTTTATTTCTTATTCGCCATTGTTCAACCAAGTTACTTTAAAATAGCTACGAGTCTTGTTGTAACCTAAGCTATATTTTCTTAAACCTAGTCGTGGTTCAGTTTCTTCTTTTGAACTTTTTTCTTTCCATTGTATCTCAGTTCAGTTGTAGGCTTGATATTCACAGATTTACAATAATTGAAAACAACAGCAGTTTTGTAAATCAAAGATTTGTTGCTTAATAAAACAAAGTGACGATAAGGTCTTGAATTTATTTAGGAAGATCTTTAAAAAGTCTTGAAAAGGTATTGAAATTAACTTCATTATTCCTGCATATACCCTGCTGTGGTGCATTGGGGGTTTGGGCATTTTGACGTACCTTTGCAGATTCTGCGTGACCCAATGGTAACTCACCACCACCTCTGAAAAAGTTGTAATGTGTAAAATACAAACAAAAACAGTGCAAAGATGTGCAAATCTCTTATTGCTGTATTTTATTCACAGTGGAACATGGTAAACACATTAGGGTCATGTTTGTTACTGTGAAGCGCCTCTTCTTTACCAACCATCTAAGAACTGGATGACTAGTCGAGCCAGACTGATATATCGTTAGGACCGGTATTTTAGACCAATATAGGTGTTTGGGGACATATCGGTATCGGTGATTAATAACCCATTATGCACCCATGTAAACACGTCTAATATTCATCCCTAACATGCTGGGAACGAGCCGTGCCCTTACTTGCAAATGACATCATTGTTCAATGCATCCAGGGGATGTGAAGACAACTTTCAAGTCATAGCCGTTCACTTTAACTTTCACTTTAACTTTCACTTTCAGCACAGTTGAAGCAGCGAGCAGTACTGTGTAGCATATTTCACTGAACACATCATGGTAAGTTTATTGTAACTGGTGTGTAAAATAAAATACAAAACAACAATAATAAAATGATCTTCAATCCTCCAACCCGCGTGTTATTAGCTACGTGCCTCTCAAATTAGGGGCCAAGATGGGGCAGAGGCAAGGCAGCTGACTTGGGACCAGAAAGTCGCGGTTCGACTCCCAGCCATTCCCACATGTCGTGGTGTCTCTGAGCAAGACCCCTAATCCCCAATTGCTCCCCGGGCACTTACATAGCTGCCCACTGCTCCACCTGGGTGTATCTCAGGTGTGATGGGTTAAAGGCAGAGAACTAATTTCATCATTGCATGGGAAGATAAAATTATGAGAATCTCCGACTTCCAATAAATCTCAGTCGGGTCATCTGGACAGTTTCTTTTACTGGAACTCCTCTGACTGATGAAGCCCTCCAGATAGAGGGCGAAATGTTTCTACAAAAACTAGAAACTACCCAGATGACCCGACTGAGAATTATTGGATTTGGTACCTGGATGATTGAGCATGAACTTTGTTAATCTCAGACTTCTCTTTCTATAGCAAGCTAACGTTTAGATAACCTAGCATAGGCTAGTGTTTGTAAAACTTTATCCAGAACAATAAATCTAATGTAGCGGTATAATATATCAGTGGTGGTAATGTTATCTGTCGTGTTTGAAATATATTGTTTGTCAACACTATGCAGAAAACTACTATGCAAAAAACTCAGGACAGTATTACACTCTTATTTCATTTTATGATTATGGTTATTAAATGTTGGTGTTTTTGGTGTTGGTGAAACTTTTTATACTTTTATACTACTATGAAAAACTACTATGCAAAAAAACTCAGGACAGTACTAAACTTTTATTATTTCATTTTATGCTTGTTTATTAATTGTTTAGTGTTTAAATGGTTACTGTTGCACCGAGGGACTGAGAGAGAAATGCAATTTCAATCCTGTGTATGTCCTGTACATATTGCAGTTCTGACAATAAAGTTGACTTTGACTTTTTGACTTTGAATACTAATTTTAACTTTCACCATACGTGACTGTTTGAACAATGTTTAATTTATATTTTTGTAACACATGTGATAACTTCATGTTGACTGGTGGAGGATAGAAGATGTGAGCACGTGAAGAAGACTGTTTTAAGACTGTTTCAAGACTTCAAGACTTCCCACACTCTTGCAATGTTTTAAACAATGTTTCTAAACTCTAAACACTTTAAAAGAGACAGAATGTCATGATTTAAGCTCCCTGCCTCCGCTGCTCTCAGCCTCCTGCAAGCGCTCTTGACCACGCCCACTTTCCCGCTCTGCATGGAGAATAGCTGATCAGCTGCAGCAGGAAGTTTATCCTGCGGTGTGGGCTGCACACAGGTGCTAAATTTAAAATAATTTGTTTTAAATAAAAATTGCATGCTGCTCGTGCGGCTCATCCATCAATCAGCCTATTGTGTGTCATGTCCAATCTTATTTTGAAAAACCGCGATAGAGCGAGTCTGCGAGAAACACTCCTCCCAATATCAGTATTGACGATAGCCAAAGTATCCATTTTGGTTTGGCTCTAGTGAAAAGCCTTTGTAGTTTTTGGAGGGGGTGTTGTCCCTCCCTGACCTGATGGAGGACTTGAGCTGTTTGCTTGATATTAGCTGGATGGGAGCCTGCGTGGATGTCCCCCTCTTCTCTTTCTTACTTCTTTATCTTTGGTTTCCAGGAGCCTGGTGCCGGTCACTCAGCTGTACGTCAGCGTGGACGCCAGCACCAAAGATAGTCTGAAGAAGATTGACCGGCCACTTTTCAAGGACTTCTGGCCTCGCTTCCTGGACAGCCTCAGAGCGCTGGGAGAGAAGGTAAGCTCCAGAGTACGAGTTGCTTCTTCATCCTTTACTGTACTGTCAGACGACCTGCTGAGGACTATCTGGCTCACATTCAGACGAACTGCTGGAAACTAGGGCTGAACAATTACAGGGAGTCCTCGACTTACGGCAACTCGGACTTACTAACGGACTTACGAACAGTTTTGTTGTACATTAATACAGCACTGGTAGGTGTTTTTAGATGAAAGTGTGTTAGCTAACTGTTTGTAAACAAATTTCTGTGCATGTTTATGAACCAGTATGTACGTTTGTGTTGAAAAACGGGTGTTTGGCGCAGCGCTAGCCAGAGATGGGGACTCGAGTTTGGGACTCGGACTCGAGTCGCACTTAAGTCGCAAAAACAGAGACTTCAGACTCGACTCGGACTTGCATTCAAAAGACTTCCAACTCGACTCGGACTTGCATTCAAAAGACTTCCAACTCGACTCGGACTCGCCATTTGAGACTCGTGAGCATCGAGAATTGTTCGGAACCGGGACTAACTGTCCGGTTTTCCCGAAATCGTTCAAAATATTAATTTGCGATTCCTATGTTCGATGCTAGTTAGCCGACTGGAAGTAGCCGCCACCGAAAACCAACGAAGAAGAATCCACCGGAAGTGTGCATCTGCTATCGATAGCGTACTAATTTAATAAAATGACCAGTCAGGTCAGTGCAGCACTTGCAATAATTTTCTATCATGCAAAGGAGGGTGGAGAAGTAAAATAGTGTCCCGTCTTTGACGCACTCCACCGGATTATTTTCGCTTCGTATCCGACCGGAAGTACAGAGTGGTCCGTCTGCAAAACGCTCCGCCGAACTTTTCGCTAATCGCTACCTCTTCGGCTCCATCAGGTAAATAAATAAACTATAAACTAGTCTCATACCAACATTAAGGCAGCTAATAAGTTATACTCCGCTTAAAGCGGTAAGTCAGCTCAAATACAAACACGATGCTAACGTTAGCTCGTTTTTTTTTCTTAGACAAACGACCTGAAATGGCTTCACAGTGTTCACCAGTGACTGTCCAAGGTAAATACTGTACGTCAGTGTAACCGAGTGCCACAAAACAGTTACAGCATATGTTGTGAAAAGGTTGCATCCCTTTTCAGATGTGGATTCAATTCAACCATGGATTGCACTTACATTGCACTCAAATCCAACACTTATTAACATTCTTAATTCATTTAAAGTTCTCTGTGTCTTTTAAAATGTTTTAATGTCTCTAGTTTTCATTATTATATAATTTCTGTTTATGTTCTCTTTCATTCCATTATGAGTGAATGTCACAGTTTGAAGAATTATTGAATAGGTTAGTTAGGCAATAACAACAGAGCTAATAATTGTACACATTCTCAGTCTTAAAAATGATTTAATAATCTCTTTTTACTGATAATACTGATAAACCTGTTGTTTGTTTAGGAACCTCCCTGCAGTCTGTCCAGAAAGTCTCCACTGGAGGAGCGTTTTGCTGAGGAAAGGGCACAACATAATTTCACAGCTCCATGTCCATGAAGAAACAAATGGAGAGAGGGCTGCAGATACCAGGACATCCCACCAGCTGTTCTGTCTGAGGATCCTGCTGCTGGTGGTGGAACCAGGTTAGCCCATCAGTGGGAGCTCAGTAACATGACTGCAGCATCAGACACTGGACAATATTATATGTATAATAATAATAATACTGTATATGTTTGTGAGTCCTCCATGTTGGCTCTCTGCCCTGTGAGAAATTCATAGTACCGGTAAATGTAACAAAAAGGAAAAAGTTCAAGGAAAAAGTTCATAGCATTAAATTCAAACAGAAGTTCAAATTATTTCATCCTGAAATAACTCTGGCTAACTACTGTAGCTTTTTTTTGCTTTGTTTTGTTTTATTTTTTGAATGTCCAGAGGACCAGACTTAGCTTTTTTAGAAGTTCAAATTATTTCATCCTGAAATAACTCTGGCTAACTACTGTAGCTTTTTTATAACATGGAGTTAAACTCAAAGCAGTCTCCTCAGATAAATAGTGTTACCATTATTTTTATATTAAAGTTTCTGTTAACTTATTATTTTTATATTAAAGTTTCTGTTAACTTATTATTTTTATATTTGATTGTTTCTGTTCAGTGCCCTGAGACAACTTGTGACTTGGAGCTATACAGTATAAATAAACTGAACTGAATTGAATTGAGGAGAGACATTTAATGTAATGTTTTGGCCTCTACATTCAGATAAAAATAAGCTGTAACGTGTAGTCAGTCACTGCCTAAAAGGTTGTTAGCAGCTGCTACAAACAAGCTTAGCGTCAGTGTGTTAATCTAATGTTAACCTGGATATTTTTAAAAGGAGAGACATTTAATGTCCATTGTTTGCGAATGAATAGCATACATTCATTCACGGTGTCACTCAAATATTAGGGACTTGACTTGGACTTGACTTGGACTTGAGATCAGAGACTTGAGACTTGACTTGGACTTGAGATCAATGACTTGAGACTTGACTTGGACTTGACCTGGACTTGAGATCAGAGACTTGAGACTTGACTTGGACTTGAGATCAGAGACTTGAGACTTGACTTGGACTTGCAAAAAATGACTTGTGAGCATCTCTGGCGCTAGCATACATTTTCCGACTTACAAACGAAAATCCGGACTTACGAACGCACGTGCTACGGGTTCCGACTTACGTCCTTAGGTCCGGAACTCGTTCGTAAGTCGGGGACTCCCTGTAATTGCATTTGCAATAATATCGCAATATGATAAAATGAGATTTTCTAATCGCGAAGGCTGCAATTTGACTGGTCACGTGACACAAATCTTTCTCAACAAAAAAACCACCACAAAGACTTTTACGATGGTTGCATGGCAAGAATGACAACAACCAGTGCTTCTTTTTATTTAAAAAAAAAATAAAAATATTATTATTATTTATTATTATTTTTTTAAATAATAATAATAATAATAATAATAATAATAATAATAATAATAATAAACTTTATTTGTATAGCACCTTCCTACAATGCCTTGCATTGACCAAGGTGCTTAACAGGACAGAAAATATAAAAACTGGTACAATAAATCAGTGAAAATAGAATAAAAAACAACAGCAATAAAAGGAGGCAATGGAAATAAAAATGCTACATACTAAAATACCAAAGTAATAAAAGTTACACACTGAAAGCTTTTTTGAACAAGTGGGTCTTCAGTCTGGTTTTGAACAGAGTCAGATCAGAGGTGGCACGCAGCTCAAGGGGGAGACTGTTCCAGGCTTTTGGGCCGGCAACAGAAAAGGACCGGTCTCCCCATTGTTTGTACCTTGAGCGAGGCACCTCCAGCTCCACCTCCATAATAGAGAGAAAGAAAAGGAAAGACAGAAAGTAAAAAAAAAAAAAAATTATCCATGTGGCATTACTCATGCCCTGAGAGCATGAATAAATTAAACAAGTTAGTCAGCAACGCCACCCTGGGAATTTCATCCAGAGAATTTACTTTAAGGCCACGCAGGTTCGCTTTGCACTGATTAAAACATCCGGGACAACTGTTCAAAATAACAATGATAATTTATTTACAGTTACCTTAAAACATCTTAAAACATTATTTATTTATGTACATCATGTTCATCCTTTGTTATTTCATTTCATACCAACTAAATAAATAGACCAAAAACCCTTTAAACCCCAAAACACTTAATTACTTCAATAAATCAATTACTTCAATAAATACAGGTGTACCACAAATATACAGTACTGTATACAGTTCACCATTCCACCAATGTAGCACTCGCGTCACACCGCAGCGACAAGCAGCTGGCAGTCCTGACGTCACTGAAAGCGGGACACCACAGTCCACATTTCAACCACTCACGCACAACTTCCTCAAATGGAGTCGTCGAGGAACCAGAGTCGACGCCGGAAGGAAAAAGAGCAGTCTCCGGAAACAGAGCAGCAGTGGTCTCGATGTGGGGAGACCTAAAGAAAGTTAATTAATAACTACTCTCCATACAGCTGCCACAAATAAAGCTTACGATGACAATCATTCCCTTACCTGCTGGTCCTCACAACCATATACACACACGTGTGTACACACACACACACACACATCCTCTCCGCCTGAGGGACAGAAGAAGCGCAGCACTGCGGCACTCTACCTATAATCACACGTAGATTTATCATTTCTGACCCAAAATCAGCTATAATACAGCGAGAGAAAGAACACCTACCGTCCAGTAGTCAAACAGCCTGTACAACACTCAGTGACTGGTTGCCTTTACGGCCAAAACCCGTGGGACACCATGACGCTCAGAACCCACGGCACACCAGCCACACGGCGACGTGTGAAGACGACCTGTCTGCCTGCATGCAGAGCAGCTGCTTTTATACCACGCCCACTCTAACTAGACGTTGCACCTGGAACCCATCAGCCTAATCAGGCATCTTTCTCTACTGCTACATCCACAAAAAAGCACAAGGCAAACACACCCAACTTCCGTCTGCAATCCTGCAAAGTACATGACAGAACACAGCAACACATGCATAAAGACTAATAACATTAATGACCTTGCAGTAAATTTCCATAAATATACATACCATACCTACAAATACAGTATACATACATATACATTCATATTCATTCATATACCCATCTACATATCTGCATATATCTACATATACATCCCTGCATCCATTTGCGTGTGGTTGTGAGCATGCATAAGTGAAAAAGTTTCCTCCAATAGAACATTCAATAGTAATCGTGAGGAATCAGAGATCTGCCCCCCCAAGGCCCGAGGCAGGCAAAGGGGCAACCAGAGCCCAAGACCCCAAGCAGGACCCCGAGCCCAGAGTCCCCAGGGCCACCCGAACAGGACGAGCCACTCACCAACTCCCCAGATCCGACCAAAGGGGAGAACAGGAGAAGCCCCACCAGTGACTACACACAATGACCCCCCGGGGTCAACAGCGACACATTCATAGGTCCCCGCCGGAGCCCGCTGCACCAACGTAGCCCCAGGGCCGGACACCGAGGCCCGGGCACCGAGGCCCGGGCACCGGGGACGCCCACCCCTCAGGCCCAGACCCGACAGGACCAGGAGACCCGAGCCCCACCAGGCAGCCACCAGGCCGAGCCGACACATGCCCAAGCTCCCAATCCCAGACAGTGAGGGTCCCAAGCCCCCCCAAAAATTTCATATCGGAGTGAGAGGATGGCTGTAAGGTGAGAAGGGAGGCCATCTATAAAGGGGAAAAAAAACAGTGCTTCAACTTCAAGTTAGCAAAGTATCAGCCGACAGGGATCACTGACCGAACTGTTTGAACTTCAAACAGTAAAAAAAAATTATATCTAATTTTTTATATTTATTTATTAACTGTCATGTGAAGTTCAGACAGTAGTTAGGAAGTTCACTTAACATGTTTACTATTATGTTTATGAAACAAGAAAAAATAGAAATGGTGAAAAGAAAAGGCATAGATTTGTTTGCTTTATTGTAATCTCTGCTTTAAATAAATCTGACATTGTTTATTATAAAACAGATTGATTAACTGCTTCTGTTTGTTGAAAAATACTTGAGAAGATATTAAAAAATAATCGTGTTTTAAATCGCAATTGCAATTTATAGAAAAAAAATTGCAATTAGATTATTTTCCAAAATCGTTCAGCCCTACTGGAAACCTCAGTTCGTTGTCATTTTACTGTCACATGTTGGAGAAACTGATTTCACAATAAGTTTAATTAAAAACTCACATTTTGATTTTGTTTGAAAAGTCCTGAAATGCTGGAAAAAAGTTCTTCAAAAATAATTTAAGCAGTTTTTACATGGCTTTAATAAAAAGATCAAAGTCAAAGTCAACTTTATTGTCAGATCTGCAATATGTACAGTGCAGGACATACACAGGACCGAAATTGCGTTTCTCTCAGTCCCTCGGTGCAACAGTAAACATCTAAACATTGAAACACTGAAACATATAATAATAGACATAAGCATAAAATAGTAAACCTAACACTGTCCTGAGTTTTTTGCATAGTGGTATAAGAGTATGAAAATTTACACCAACTCTAAAACTAAAACATTAAACATTTAATGAACATAATATTGTCCTGAGTTTTTGCATACTAGTATAAAAAAAGAGTATAAAAAGTATAACTAAAATAAACTAAAGGTTTCTAGCATTGACATTTGCAAAGTGGCAAAGCAGCGTATGAGTCAATGTACACAGTATATGTATGAGGTAGTAGTTGATGTTGTTGTAGAGGCAAAAAGTGGCATATGCAGTAAGGCACATTGGGCATCCCTAAATAAGACCGTTCAGAGCACACTGTATATGTACCAGCAGTGGTGTAGATATTAGAGTAGTGTAAATAAATGTAAACAGTAGTAATTACATGTAAGCAGTAGTAATAAAAGTAAACAGTATTAATAAATGTAAACAGAGAATGTAAACAGTATTATGATTATAGGCAGTGATGTAATACAGACATTAGTGCAAGTATGAGAAGTAGTGCAAACTGTATGAGCACATGACCGAGAGTTTAGTGAATAACCCGTTTGATGACACAGAGTCTAGTGTTAAAAACTTTGTGTTGAGTGATAATATGTGAGAAAGTTTTAGTGTTAAGGCAGTTCAAATGGGAGGGGAGGCAGAGCAGGCAGAGTGTTTAGCATTCTGACTGCCTGATGAACAGAGCTGTCTCTCAGTCTGCTGGTTCGAGCCTGGAGACTCCTCAGTCTCCTCCCTGATGGCAGCAGTCTGAAGCAG
>JBBPBX010044392.1:0-15289 GCA_038048925.1 Garcialebias charrua | reverse complement strand
TAATTTTTGCCGGCTGCGCGTTTGGGAGCGATCGCAAAATACACTAAAAATTGAACTAAAACATAAAAATAACAATTATACTTTATTTATAAAGCCATTTAAAAAACCACAGCTGCAACAAAGTGCTGTACACATGAAATTAATAACATATAAACAAAAGATGAGATGAAATCATGAAAAACAACAGTCATGTGTTTAATACAGAAGTGGGTTGAGCCTAACCAGGGGTTGCTAGGTGAGGGGCTGGACTCAGGTTGGGGTGGGTTGTCCTAGCGCTTGTGACGTCACAAGCGCGATTGACTTCCAGTTTATTTAAAAAACGAACCGTTTTTATCACAGTAAAATAAATCTACTTAGAGTAAATAAACCACTGGGTGCATTTTTTTGGCCTTAGGACTGTTTTTTTATGAAGTACATACCCAAAGTTGAGTAAAAAAACCATTAAAAAGTGAATTTTGCATCTGTGGTCCCCTTTAAAGCTACTATTTCTGAGTCTTCACTACTTTCTATCCCAGGACACTGTGTCTCGCGAACCGTCAATCGGTCACTATCTATTTCGTGCCCAGTGCTGGGTTTCATAGCAGCAAACATGGTTTTCAACTCTTTAATATCTGCTTTCAAAGACTGTATGTCAGTCTGACGACTGCCTGCAACTTGTACCCGCTGTACAGATGAGCTAAGCTTAATCCTAGCTGCTGCATATTCTTCCTCCGCTCTAACTTCTGTTAATAACTCTAAAAACTTTGGAGGATTCTGCCTTCTCTCCCTCAACTTTAGCTGTACCAACATGAGGTCGGAATATACTGCCCCCCTTAATAGTTGCTCTATCCGGGCCACATCTACCCGACTGGCCTGCATCCCCCCTTTGCTAGCTATTAAGGTGAGGGACTGCTCCACTCGTCTTAGAAAGTCTGACAGTTTTTCGTCTTTCTCCTGTTGCAGTAGTCGAAACTTGAAATACAGATCTTCACCTGATTCAGCGGTGCCAAAAGCACTCTCGATGGCATCCAAACACTTGGAGGGTGAGACATCTGGCTCCGCTGTATGTACGGCTTTCACCACCGCCAGAGCGGGTCCCCGAAGACATTCTATGAGGCGTCTGCGCTTTTCTTTAGCTGAACATTCGCTCTCATCCACCATCCAACGAGCCTGCTCCAACCATTGCTCCAATGTTTCTTCTCCTGGTGGTGTGGGTAGGGAGCCAGAGAATATACGCAGGCGATGGTATCCACTGTATTCTTTCCCTGGTCTCTCTACTTTGGCCAAAACGTCTCCCACTGCACGAATAATGGACTCCACTGAACAGGTAGGTCCAACAGCATCCCACGAAGTTTTGACAGATTCCGGTTGATCGCCATCAGAAGCTGGACTCTGCGCTGCTGCAAAAATCGGCCAGCAGAGATCAGTAGCAGCATGATGCACTTCAGCTGGGACTCTGCTTGGGTCAACTGGTTCTCTACTTTCACACAAAACCATCAACCGGCCCAGCTTCTGGTTGTACATCCTGCCCCTCACTCTGACTCGACCCAGAATTTTTACTGTTTGTAAAGTCTCTTCTATCTGGTCTACTTCAACGCCTGGGGGAACGAGAGCCAAAACTGCACGGGTCTCGTCCAATGATTCACCCTGACACCAGTCTCTTAGCCTAGTCCCCATCTCTGTATAAATAGTATTTCTGTCCATGGTCGTGCAAGATTAACTACAAACACTACTTTTACTGTAACAGGCTCTTAAACTCACTACTCTGTTTTACTGCCTATGTTATTCTTACCGCTATACAAGCTGCTTAAATTCACAAAGAAAAAAAAACTAATCCCAGCGATGCCTCCATTTTATGTAGCGCCCCCTAGCGTCTTTGGCATTAATGAGGGTGGCTAACCTGAGTTATTTAATATCAGTGGTATCTCTACCTGTAAACTCTGAATTTATATCTTAAACAACCAGTATAACACAGAAGAATAAACATATGCTTTAAACACATGAACAGTTTAATAAACAATTTAAATAAACAACAGACCACTCTTTTTATTTTACAATTAAATGAAATGATACTTTTTAACCCCTTTTTAAATAAAGAAAGGAAACTTAATGCCGGCTACTAACTAAAAAATATAGTTCGGGTCGTTGCAGGCCTGATGTTGGTGCACTTGCGCTAACATTCCCCTTCAACCATGTCCCCGATCACCTGAAAACCTCCGTCTCCTGGAGGTCAGTCTCGTCGTAGTCCGTTTGCTTCCGTCCGATGTCCTCAGCAGGGTTGAAGAATCTGTGCCCCCGTCCTCGCGTGTCTCTCTCTCTCTCTGCTGGCAAGCCGCCAACCGTTGGTGAGTCACGTTAGCGATAGCCCCTCAACTGGCGGAGTAACGGACAGTTCTCTGTGGGGTTGATCACCCAGTCCTCGGCGGCTGTCTCTGCTGGCAAGCCGCCAACCGTCCAACAAGTCCCGTAGCGATAGCCACTGAGCTAGTGGCGTCACGAACTGTTCTCTGCTGGCAAGCCGCCAACCGTCCAACAAGTCCCGCAGCGATAGCCACTGAGCTAGTGGCGTCACGAACTTTTCTCTGCTGGCAAGCCGCCAACCGTCCGACGAAGCCGTTGGCGAGTCCTGTAAGCGATAGCCACTCAACTAGCGGCGTCACGGACAGTTCTCTGCGGGGTTGTTCACCCACGCAGCTCCAACCTCCACAGATCGGCCGGAGTCCTTCTCTCCCCCTTCAACGGCACGGACAACAGTTCAGCCAAGTGTCTCCACAACGGCAGTCCATTCACTTTCGATGTGAAAAAAACAATTGCGTCCACCTTCGCGCTCCTCTTTTTATCCTCTCCATGCTGGCACAAGCCCCTCCCACACCTCCAAAATACAATCCCAAACTACTTTTACAAACAGTTATTAAAACAAACAGTATTAAAAGTACATTAAACTCCAAACGCAGTATGTTTACATGTTCCATAAAACAAACATTAAACACCATTTACTTATCCATTCATTCACTACTAAATAAAATAAATATGAACTCAAACCATAGGGTTACATTAGATAGTGTTGATAAAGTCAACACTGTTGTTGAAAAAGGTGTAGTTGTTCGTGACACTTTTGTTCAGGTGGTTCCGATGGTCAATCCAGCAAAAAAGGTAATTCTGTCCCAGGTCCCCCCGTTTGTTACTGATGATGTTTTGGCCAAAGAACTGGGAAGACATGGTCAGCTCATGTCTCAATTAAACTGATTCCTCTGGGCTGCAAGTCTCCGCAGCTGAAGCATGTTGCATCTTTTAGGAAGCAGGTCTATATGAGTTTAAGGAACAACAACCAGGAGTTTAATATGGCTTTTCGTTTTAAAATTGACGGTTTTGATTATACAGTTTATGCTTCACATGAAAAAATGAAGTGTTTTGGGTGTGGTTCAGAGGGACATGTTGTTCGTGCCTGCCCAGAAAACTACCGGAAGCAAACGGTGGGGCTGCAGCCAGTACAACAGGTGATGCCCCAGTTCACTCAGGTAATTATAATCCACAGAGCACTAGCACACAGACACTGGACTTAAATATAAGTGATCCAACCTCTGTGGACTCTGTTACTGAACCTCAAAATGTGTCAGAACCTCCAGAGGCTGCAGACCCTCAAAACTCTCCCTCTGCTGCTGGGTCTGGACAGGAGCAGGTGGTTGTAGAACCAGCTCCAGAAGTCAAAAAGATCACTGATGGGAATGTAGATAACAAGCACATGCCTGTTGATGAGCCTTGTACAAAGAATAAAAAAACGAAAGCCTTCACTTGCTGGAGGTATTTCAGCTAAAGTAACTAAAGGCCCATCTCTGGTCTCCGATAGTGAAGCTGAATTAGATTCTGACGTCGATTCTCTGATTTCCTCTCAGCCTGGTCCCTCCGGTAAAAATTTGATCCAAATAATTTATTTCAAAAAATAAATTTTTTTTGAAAGACACCAAAGGATTTAGAAATGTCAAGATTGAAGACTTCTTTCCTGATCTACAGCTTTTTATTGAATCTGCCAATTTTTTTTCAAAGGAACACTGATGGAGTGTTTTAATGACCAGGAGATTTACAGGTTAAGGAAACTGGTTTTGAAAGCAAAACAACAAATTGATGATGAGTGAATTATGTTTTATCTTATTTTTGTCTGGTTTAGTTTTGGCTCAACTATCCCCCGACATCATGGGTGAAGTTAGGATAGGAAGTCTGAATATAAATGGAGGCAGAGCTAAATGTAAAAGAGCTGCTTTGTTCAGATTGTGCTGTCTTAAAAACCTAGACGTTTTTTTTTACAAGAAACTCACAGCACTGCTGATGATGAGGCAGACTGGAAAAGAGAATGGGGCGGTAATATTATCCTGAGTTATAACACAAGCACCAGCTGTGGAGTGGCAGTTTCTCTAAAAACTTCACTCCCCTCACAACTACAAGTTAGTTAGTAATTATTAAAGGGCGACTGTTGAAGGTTGTTGTGGAGCCTGAAAATGTGACCATAGTGTTTATTAATATTTATGCTCCAACCAATGGCAAAGATAGACTGATTTTTTTTATACCTTTTTTGACGTTCTTACCCAGCTGGCATTCGACCGACATTAAACGTTTAAATATGGTTGAAATAGCGTCAGTTTAAGAAAAAACATTCATTCAACATCAAAACAATGTTGAACACCAAACCATTGAGTCAGAGAGAGAGAGAGTCTTTATTGTCATTTGCACCGCATGTGGTACATGAGATGAAAACGAGATTATGTACACGAGGTCCCAGTTACATCCAACAACAAATGAAAGAGAAAAACAGTAATAACATCGAGAACTAACTAAGAAAAACATCAACTAGTAATACACTAAGCCTAATATAGTGGGAATAAACAGCAGCACGAACATGAGTTTGTATGAGCAGATGGTCACAGATGAACACAGATGAACACAGCAACAAGAAAACAGATCAGCATCAGCATGATGTGATATTTTGCAGTGTTTATTTTTATTTTATTTTTATTTATTCATGAGTCTAACAGCCTCAGGGTAGAAGCTGTTCCTCAGTCTAGTGGTTCTACACTTGATGCTCCTCAACCTCCGTCCTGAGGGGAGTGGGGCAAAGAGTGAGTGTGCTGGATGAGTGAGGTCTTTCATGATACAGGTGGCTCTTTTCCTGCATCTAGAGGTGTAAATGAAATGGTGTTGTTAACTCACTATGGATTCACCTTTGAAATATAAACCAGTTTTGAGTTGTATGTATTATCAACATTATTTTTCACAAACGTGACTAAAAGATTTTGCTGGAATATGTTAGTTGAAAAATAACCTTGTTCCAACATCCAATCAATGTTGATTAATTAACGTTGGAAAAGTGTTGACACATGAATACTGATTCAATGTTGAAACCTCAACTATGAATCTAATGTTTGAGTTCTTCAACCCTTTTTATTTTCTCCCGGCGTCTTTTCGGAACTTTTTTTTTTTTTGTATGGTGAACGGTGTGCGCACTAGATGGCGGTAATACACCGGAAGGTTGTAAACTGCCGTAAAACCTCACAGAAGAAGAAGAAGAAGAAGAACAGAACGGTGTGCGCATGCGTTGAGTGGATGCATTGTCTCTTGGTCACAGAGGCTTTGCTACAACAACGGTAAGTAAAGTTTTGTAAATCTATCACATTAGTTAATAAACCCTGACAAACTTTGAACGATTATTTTGGGGGCATACAGTCAGCAGAATTTACCAACGGCTAAGCTGTGCGCCGATATTTTTGAGCTGTATATTTCGAGCTTCGAGATTTTTTTCGAGCTAGCTAGCTCGGACCGCATGCTACCGTCTGCTAGCTACTGTCCGAGCAAGCTACACTGGCGGTGAGCCGCCGTGCGGAGCCAACAGTTGATAATGAGTGCGTATTTGCTGCGGAGGTCGGACCGGAGCGGAACGCATGTAGTGTAGGGGCTAGCAGTCCAGTATTAGCGCGGACTAGCTAGCTAGCTATCCCGCCCGGGATAGCGCCCAGTGTTAGCGCTATCCCGCGCTAACACTGGGCTGTTGTATTGTGATGGTCTGCTAAATGAGGTGGTTGGAAAAAAAAGAGCTGGAGTTTAATGTTTTTTGTGGTCTGCTCTGTTAGGCCACTAAGCCTAAAATGTCTCAGAAATATGTTTAACATTAAACGATAAAACTTATCCCCCATACTGCCCATCGATCAATGACTTTTTTTTTAATCATGTGCTTTAAAAAAAAAAAACATTGTTCCCCCTCTTATATCAGTCAGCATTGGCTGTGGTCACACAAAGATAAATGTTAATGTTACATGAACTAAGCAGAGGGTGTAATATTAATCTGCTGATGGAGAATGTGCAGAGTCACCCAGCACATTTCACACCCGCTTCATGGGTATTTGTCTAAACAGATGCCAGAACCCTGTTAGGAACTCAAACTGTTCTTCTGCTTCGTGTGTAGGCAGATGAGGCCTACCACATCGGGCCGCCTCCTTCCCAACAGAGTTACCTCTTCATGGAGAAAGTTTTAGAAGTGGCCAGGAGGTCTGGGTCCCATGTGAGGAACACGACACTCAGGCCACTTTTTCTCCTTAAAGTCATAAAGAACGTTTCACCCTCCATCTTTAAAAAAATAATAATTTCCACCTTTCTCTTCATTAAACGTTACACGTTTGTGTTTACAGGCAGTCCATCCTGGTTATGGCTTCCTGTCAGAAAACAGAGTTTGCAGAAGCTTGTAAACAGGAAGGAATCATCTTCATCGGACCGCCTTCTTCAGCCATCCGAGACATGGGCATCAAGAGGTGACCCACCTTCCTGAAACACATATTTTTGAGTTTTTCTGATGAGGACTGAGCGTCTTTGCAACTGTAGACATTTTTTTCCAAAAGTTATAATGCAAGTTTTTTTTTTTCTTGTCTCAGCACATCCAAACACATCATGTCAGCTGCTGGGGTGCCAATCATAGGTGGTTACCATGGAGAGGACCAAACCAACGAGAGGCTGCAGGCAGAGGCTGCAAAGATTGGTTATCCTGTGATGATCAAGGCAGTCCGTGGAGGAGGAGGGAAGGTGAAAGGACGCAGAGAAGAACTGAAATAACTTTGATAGCATAACTTCCACGAGCTTGATTTGAACCTTGCGTGTTTTAGGGAATGCGTATCGCCCGGTCAGACTCGGACTTCATCGAACAGCTGGAGTCAGCGAGACGTGAAGCCAGGAAGTCCTTCAATGATGACGTCATGCTTATTGAGAAGTTCGTAGAGGATCCCAGGTACGCTCAGAGGACTGTTTGATTTGGTCTTTGAAGAACTAGCAAGTTTTCAAATGTCTCGCTGTGTGTTGTTGGCAGACATGTAGAGGTTCAAGTGTTTGGAGACATGCACGGTAACGCCGTCTATCTGTTTGAGAGGGACTGCAGCGTCCAGCGGAGACATCAGAAGATCATAGAGGAAGCTCCAGGGGTGAGTGGAGTTCACAGCTGTTTACATTTAAAACAGATGTCCGTTTGACACGGTTTAATCAAAACAGAGGGTTTATATTCAGCATCTTTGTCACATGAGACATTTTAAATTCAAAGATCCTGACTTGAAGTTAAGGTACTTTTTGTGAAGTAATCCTTCCATCGGTGTGTGTGTAATTGTGACATTATTTTCTTCTTAATATTTGTTTTTAGTCCCGTGAATTATTTGAGTAAAAACATGATTTATTTATTTATTTTAATTTATTCATTTTAAATTAAAACACAAATCAATTTCACATATTGTATGAAAACAAAACATAAAATGAAAGGTAGCAGAAAGAATACGTATCTTATTATACCTGCCCCTTTTTTAAAACAATCAATTGAAAAATCAAGTCAAACAATAATCATCTGTAAATAACAGAACAAAATGAATAACTCATCCCAATTTTCAATTTCTAGTACATTTCACATTTAACTAATTTATGTGTTTTTTCAACAATTTAGTTTTGATCATTCTCTTAAACATAAACATTGAATTTGCTTTTTTTTTTTTTACATCATTTTCCAAACCATTCCACAATCCAATTCCCTGTATTGAAGTAGATCGTCCCTTTAATCTGGTTTTGTACTGTGGTTTTACAAAAATCTCTGTTCCCTTAAGATTGTAGCAACTTAGGGATTTAACTGCAGGCAGCTTTTTGTGGTCAGTGAGGCTTCAAAAGTGTGAGGGATCTTAAGAAGCATTTTGTTTTGAAGCTTTTTTCATGAATCACAACAGGTTACCAGCACCTTCTTCACCTGAGGTTTAAATTATGTGGATATGTTTTATAGACACTTGTGAACATGTTTATCCTTTACCTTCCTCCATATTTCCACCTGGACTTTCTCAGCCTGGGATAAGCCCTGAGGTTCGGAGGAAACTTGGAGAGGCAGCTGTCAGAGCAGCTAAAGCCGTGAGCTACGTTGGAGCAGGTGAAGACACGCAAAGCTAAACTCCTCCCACCACAGCGACTTATTACACACACCCACTACAAATGTTGTGATCCATTCCTGCAGGTACTGTGGAGTTTATAATGGACGCTCAGCACAACTTCTACTTCATGGAGATGAACACGAGGCTGCAGGTGGAGCATCCCGTCACCGAGATGATCACTGGAACCGACCTGGTGGAGTGGCAGCTCAGGGTGAGACGGAGAGCTGAAAACTCTCTGGAAACCATAACTTATACTAAAAGTTTAGTTTATTTTGTAATAAAAATCTCTTCCAGGTGGCAGCAGGGGAGCCCCTGCCCCTCCAGGACGACATAACCCTGAGGGGCCACTCGTTTGAGGCTCGTATCTACGCTGAGGACCCAAACAACGACTTCCTTCCGGGAGCGGGGCCTCTGCTGCATCTGTCCACGCCTTCAGCAGACCAACACACACGCATAGAGACCGGGGTCAGAGAAGGTACGTGTACCCCCATTTGAGAAACAGTGCCTAACAGAGCAGACAAAAACATTAAACTCCAGCTCTTTTTTTTTTCAACCACCTCATTTAGCAGACAACAGTCCAGTGTTAGTGTTAATGTTTTTGTCTGCTCTGTTAGGCCACTAAGCCTAAAATGTCTCAGAAATATGTTTAACATTAAACGATAAAACAATTATCCCCTATACTGCCTACTCCTCCACAAACGACAAATGCTCAGTTTTGTATGTATTTGTGTGAGACCCGTTTTGTCTTCGAGTATCAAATATTTTTAAGTTTAGTATTCCACTGTTTCTCAAATGGGGGTACACGTACCCCTTGGGATACTTGGAAACCTTGTGTAAAGTAATTTAAATTTTTGACATATTAACACTTATGTTTAAACCCTCTAAAATGCAGAAAGAACCCCAATGGACATCCCCTCAAGCACTCAATCTCAAGTTTTGGGATGCAATGGTAGCAGGAGTCCTTCTGAATCTCTTTCTAATGATCAAAGGTATTTACTTTAAATATGATTAAAATTAGAGATGTAACAATTCATCTAACTCACGATGCGATGTGTACCAATTTTGCTGTTGCATGCTTTAAACAGATCAGTCAGCCCTGGCCAAGACAGGCAGTCCCTTTCTCAGAGGCAGCGTTGGAGGTCGAGGTCTTCCTCTCGTGGACAAAGGTAAATTGTGATCAAAAGTATAATATTGACAGTATAAATGAAGCACTGTAAAAAGGCTGAGTTTGAACAACTCCTCTTCTAGAGGGAAGAAAATATTAGTAGATTTGCTGACTTCAGCAAATGTCATGTTCTTTTTTTCAGTTCAGCTAAAATTGTGGTGCAAAATTATCATTCCCACTGCTTAAAATTATACTACCATTACAATAGCTGCTGTAGAAATGTTCTTCTTTTATGATTATTTTTTAAACAGATCAGTCAGCCCTGACCAAGACAGGCAGTCCCTTTCTCAGAGGCGGCGTTGGAGGTCGAGGTCTTCTTCTCGTGGACAAAGGTAAATTGTGGTCAAAAGTATAATATTGACAGTATAAATGCAGCACGTTGCTTAGTCTGAACAACTTTTACTGACTTCAGCAAATGTCACATGTTCATTTTTCTTTTTCTTTTTTGCCCCAGTTGAGCTAAAAATTGTGGTGCAAAATTATCATTCCCACTGCTTAAAATTATACCACCATTTACAATAGCTGCTGTAGAAATGTTCTTCTTTTGTGTTTATTTTTTAAACAGATCAATCAGCCCTGGCCAAGACAGGCAGTCCCTTTCCTGGATATGAGACGCGTCCTGGCTACAGGTTCACCAAAGACACCCTTGGGGTCCTCGAGCAAGTGTACCCAGGCTGAGTGCCCACATCCTGGCTACAGGTTCACCAAAGACACCTTGGGGGTCCAGTAGCAGCTGTACCCAGGCTGAGTGCCCACATCTTTATCTTTTTGATTTTACAGGAAATCTGTATATAAATGTTTAAAGTTGATTTAAGTGCTTTAAAAGTTGTTAAAAGCAGAAGCAGAAATGGACAAGAATTCCTTTCAAGGTTCAGTGTTGCCCAATGTTTGGGCCATTTTTTTTACATTGTCTAAGACAATAAAGCAGTTTTCTAAATTTCTGGTCTCGGGTTGGATTCTTCCTAGCTGACTGTGTTGTAAACATGTAATGTAGATAAAATTATTTTACAGACATTTTTGTGATTGCTATGTTCATAGTGAAAATAGGGTGGCACTGTTATATGATGAGAGCACATCAGCACCTCAATACTTGAAACTGATCAAAATGTATTTTTGTGTCAAACTGTGTTAAAATGCAGGACTTAATATGTCTAGAAATCTGACGTGGAAATGGCGTTGCTACCTCAACGTTGATTAGATTTGCAAAATCTAAACAAAAATCAATATTGAATAAACGTTGGCAAATTCACCTACATGTATGTTGAGAAATCTGACGTAGAAATGATGTTGCTACTTCAACGTTGATTTCAACGTTGAGAATCTGACGTTGAAATGATGTTGCTACTTCAACGTTGATTAGATTTGCAAAATCAAAACCAAATTCAACGGTTATTCAACACGACTATCAGATGTTGATTCAACGGTGACTAGACGTCAAAATGCCAGCTGGGTAAATACTGATTGTGAGCAGTACCTTGGAACTGCACTGTGAACAGCAGATATGACAGAAACAACTTGGAACCTCACTCTGCATCATCTAGATCACATATGTCAGAGTCCCGGCCCGCGGGCCAGATCTGGCCCGCAAATTAAATATTTATGGCCCCCTGAATGATATTTAATTACTATTAGAAACGGCCCGCAGGCCACAGCCGCCCGCTGGTGTTTTGCGCGCACCAAAACTACATTCCCCACAATGCAACATAGCAGGGGTGGGGCCAATCCATTGTGTCTCGAACCCAGAAGAAGAAGACCCGCCTCACTTCACATTCAGGAAATCCAGTTGGCCAGCTCCAGCGTGTGTGAGTGAGTAGCACTGTAGCTAACAGCTAACCAACTTTTTATCGTAACATGTCCTCTGTGTGGAAGTATTTTACACTAAACACCGCAAGACAGCAACGTCTGCAGAGCCATAGCGCCACAGGTTAGGTCAGGTTAGTTTTACGTTGGACATTCGAGTGGGACGCCACTCGCTGAACCGAAACAGGGAGACCGACAGTGGCCAGCTGCGTCTAGTCCTACCCGCTGTCTGACCGTCTTATATGATGGGACAGGCGGAGAGCGGCTGACCGGATTGAACAATAAAAACACACCGCTGAAGCCCCAGAGCTAGAATGTTCACCGATAAGTTGCTAAACTTTATCATAATTAATGACCAACAGCTATCAGCTGTAGATAATGAAGGATTTTGCAGCTTGATACTTGCAGCCAACAGTAAACAATCATAAAAAAGCATATTAATTAAAAACCATAAGAAAACTGTATTAAAAACACAAAACATAAACAGCTACATTATAAAACAATGTAAAATACTAAAATCAGGAACATGTCTGTGTTGATTTATGCCAAGAACTTAGCAGATGTAAAGCTATTTAACATTGTATTTAATTCATTTATTAATTCAAGAGACAAAATAAAACAAATTAATCAAAGAGAAAACACAATGAAAATAGTGCAGAAAGAAGAAAAAAATTATTATATCACCCCCTTATAATAAACATTGAACCAGTCCGGCCCTTGGCTTGTAGCAATTATTTTTTTGTGGCCCTTGGTGTATTTGACTTTGACACCCCTGATCTAGATTGTTTCAACTGTTGGAGACCTACGAACTGGGTGATGTGTGGAGACACCTCCATGACAAACAAAAAGTACACATGGATGCACTGCAAAGACAATCTTATGTCAATGGCCAGACTCAACCGTTTTTATTGTTTTAAGCATCATTTTAATGTTGTTAGAAATTGCTCTATAAGCCCTGTAGGTTTTTCAGACCATTCTCTTGTTGTTGCTGTAATGGATTATGTACTGGTCAGTTTTACTGACTGTACAGTACAATACTCCAAATGAAAGAGTGAGTAGATTTTATCTGATACAAACTTATCATCAAATATTAACGAGTTCTCTCTTTTTAGGATTTAAACCAAAATTGTGACTAGGCAAGATGTAATTGACAGGAAATGTTATTATATTTGACCTACCAAAGGAAGAATAATTTAATAACAAATCATTAAATTACATCAACATTTACAAGTGAATTGGTTCTGATCAATTTTCGTATAACTTAACTGTTGACAGATTCAATTTTGGAACAACAGACAAGTAATGGGATGACATATTACTTTTTTATCTGTAGGCACGTTTAACTTAAAGCTTCAGTATGTAGCTTTTTTATAAACATATTTCTTCACTCTATCACTACCTCCTGACAGACTGATGTTAGCCAGGTAATCTCTGAAAAAAAATAAAAAAAAATATTGTCCCCTTGCTTCTCCAGGTGGTAAATAAGCATTTCTAAAAAGAAAAGGTGACACGCCATTTTCCAGCCAATAAAAACAGAGTTTTTAATCAGCCAATAAAGAGCTACGTTCCAGTTGTCCTCAACAGAGCTTCTCACGCCCCAACCCACGCCCCCACCTGTCCCAGCCCCAGTGCCGCGCACGTTCTCGTTCAAAGGATTGGAAAGCGATGCAGGACTGTTTTGTCACACAAATGTATTAAATTCCCCTTCTTAATCCCTGATCAGGACTTTTTTTTCCCCCAAAAGTCAAATAATCGCTTCATCCACCGCTCTGTACCGCTTCCTCTGCCGACTGCAATGAATGAGGAAGTGAAATTGTCACGAGTGAATAAAAGTAGGGTTCAACGTGGCTGACAGAGGCTCTGAAGATTTCCTGGTCTTCTGGTGTGCTGGACTAGCGCTCAATGGTTTTATTTTATTTTTTTAGAAGGTTTTATTAACATATAAACACAGAATATCGCAGCGACTCCGAGAGACTGCAGCTGGGGGCGGAGCTGCAGATCTCAAGTTCACAGACCACGGACTGTGGCTCCCCTCAGAGCCATATATGGCTCAAAGGATTGGCATTTAGTTGGTCTCTTGTTGTGTCCCCCTCAGTTGGTCCCCCTATGGCTCTGAGGGGGACCAACTGAGGAGGGAGCAGAATGCTTTTCCTTGTTGAAACATTTTCTAAGTGTTTTGGTCATACAGAAATCGCAGATAGGAGCTTTAAAGTTTACTGGCTTAGAAGGATAAGTTTAAGGAGAATGTTTAGGAGGAAGAATGGAAGGAAAGATAGGAGGGGTGTTTTCTTGATGTGAGTTTAACCAGGAAAAATGGATGTAGAACCACTAGACTGAGGAACAGCTTCTACCCTGAGGCTGTTAGACTCATGAATAAATAAATAATAAGAATAATCACTGCAAAATATCACATCATGCTGATGCTGATCTATTTTCTTGTTGCTGTGTTCATCTGTGACATCTGCTCATACAGACTCGTGTTCGTGCTGCTGTTATAATGATGTTTTTCTATTACATTAGGGCTTAGTGTATTTCTAGTTGATGTTTTTCTTAGTTATATCCTAGATGTTATTACTGTTTTTCTCTTACATTTTGTTGTTGAATGTAACTGGGACCCTGCGTACATAATCTCGTTTCATCACATGTACCACATGCGGTGCAAATGACAATAAAGATTCTCTGACTCTGACTGACTCTGAAAAAGGCACACCCTCCGATCGGCATCGGCTAGACACTCGTCTGTGAAGAACAACTACTTTTACCTTTGTGAAGATTTCTTGTCTCTACTCCGGTAAAGTTGGTTAGTCTCAACGTACACTGACCGTCCGTCCGGCTCACGTTACTCAGGCTCGAGCGTTCACTTTCAAGCTGCTCCAAATGAGATCTGCATCTACCTACACGGAGTAGTGGCACAGGTTCCGGTTTGGCTTTTCAAGATAAAAGATTCCTTGAAGGAATTTCATTAAAGTAGAGCTTTTTAAAGCTCGGGGCAGACTTATAGCTAGTGATGCTATGAGTCCTTAACTGATGGCACGTCATTGGCTTCTGACAGATGTTCATTCAGCTCTTAGATGAAACCTCATAGTTCAGTTTCACCCGCAGACTCAAGGATCAAGCAGGAAGTATAACCTTAAGAATGGAGTTTGACCCAGTTACATTCAGTTCCCTCATTGGTTTGTTTACCCAGTGGGAGAGAGTCAGAAAGTGTGAAGGTCGCTCAGGATAGGAGAGAATGATTGTTTTAAGAAAAGGTAGAAACCAGTCGCCAGTTATAAGATAACTTGATTAGGCTTTGATTCACGTGTTAACATTTCTAAAACAAATCTGAAAAGTTCAACTTGACATATTTCTCCCCTTTGGACAGGATTTTTATTCATGTTCCCACATATTAATATAATAATAATAATAATAATAATGTATTTGTCTGTCATCTGTGTATGTTTCCCATACACAGACAAAATTTGTCTCTGCATTTAACCCAACCACCACCAGGTGGTGCAGTGAGCAACCAGAAAGCGCCCGGGGAGCTGGAGAATTAGGTGTGCACTCATAGACACCCCAAGGTGTGTAGTGGCCGGGGCGCGAACCTGCGTCCTTCGGGTCCCAAGTCGAAAGCCCTGCCACTACACCATCTTGGCTCCTATATTAAGAATACATCAGCTTACTAAAGAATGACAATGATCATTCAACATATTGAAAAATAACACTGATCTTACGTATAACACAATGTTATGCTTTGATTATCTTTGAATGAGCATAAAGTAAAAATTAAAGAGAGTCTCTTGTGAAATACTTTGTGTCTTGATTCAAATTATTAAAATAAAACTGGTAAAGTGTCTCACTGAGAGATTCAGTGAAAATGTGTAAATCCAGGTCAGAGATGAAGGCTTGTATCACTACATTGCCTACATCTTTA
>JBBPBX010044390.1:1680-13066 GCA_038048925.1 Garcialebias charrua | reverse complement strand
CCACCCATCCCACCCCCCCGGTCTGGGTGCTGGGGAACACATGCAAGCCAACCCGCCTCACATATCCCCCCATGACTTAATTAGTGCTCTCTGATTTCCCCGCATTAGTTTACTGTATAGGAACAACTTTTATCCTCGACTGTAATCAGCTTGCCCAGAAGAGGAGAGCACAATAAGAAGCCCCGTTTGAAGTTCTCTTTTGTGTTGTCTCTCGAGCACTTCCAACAAAAGCCCGGCGCGGCTCGCCTCGTGAAAACGCTCCACCGCAGGCCGCCTGCTCGCTGAAAACCTGAAACGTTGCACCTGCGGTTGCTTTCCGCCCAGATTAAACCTGGACAAACAATTGCGTTTAGCATCGTTCATTACAGCAAAATAGTGTCAGAGGCCTCCTGAAGGATGAGCTGGTTTCCAAGGCTAATTAATCTTATTGCATATGAATTGATTTAGCTAAATTATTGAAGGCTTCAAGCTGCCCGGCCTGCAGCGTCTCCTTGTAAAAGTTCTCTCTCTTGATTGAAGGATTTATGCCTAAAGTGAATAAATCCCACCATTTATTACCACTTGCCCTCCTCGCCCACTGGGAGTGGGGGGGTGAAGAAATCCTGAGGTGTCATTAATATGCATAATCAAGCAGAGCTGGACGTTCGATTGGCCTTTAAGTCTATTATCAAGAGATGACCATGACAGACTGCAGAGCTTTCATGAGCCTTTCTATGTATTTTTTAAATATTCTACTTCTTGTGATGCTCAAGGTGACCGCTAATTTCTGCCCCGACAGGCACGAGGATGGGTCTCTAAATGCAAAATTATTTATTTCACATGAAAAGGACAATAGTTCAGTCCTTTAAATAAAAAAAAAATGGGGGTCAAACAAGCTTGAATGATGACTTTGATGCTGAAAGAAGTGATTTTTGTTTTGTGGATCACACAACTCCATCATGAGCATTTTAGATGATGAGGACTCTTATTTTATCTCTAATAAAATAGATATTCTTTGGGGAATTTGGAGCACAAATACATCAGGTAGGGTTAAACATGTGTTTTTTTTTTTTCCGTAAAGGTTTAATTAACTTTAACTGTGTGTGTTAGAAGCTTCATGTTAACCTAATGGGCTCAGTGAAGACACTAATAGTACAAGTGCACCATCTAGTGTCTGAAGGACTGTTGAGGCTTTGCAGAACTTCAGGACACATTCAGGAACAGATTTCAAGAAGGAAATGTGACCGTTCCATAATGACCATCCATTCATCCATTATGTTTACCTGCTTCTTCTTTTTATGAACTTTGAAGGTGAGTCCAAATAGCTGTTGGTCAAACATAAAACTAAATGTTATAATTTGTTCAATACACCAAATGTTATTTTTTCTTATTTTATTTTTTTGTCAGTTGTCCATTAAGTCAAATAAGTCAAATAAAAAGCAACAGAACAACAAAGTTGGAGCCCTTCAGGGTGGGAGTTGGACTCCACCAGGGCCATGGTCCTCAAAGGTGGACTGCTCTCTTCATGTTGAGGGTGAGGTTCTGCCTCAAGTGGAGGAGTTCAAGTATCTCGGGGGTTTGTTCACAAGTGAGGGAAGAATGGAGCGTGAGGCTGGCAGATGGATTGGTGCACCATCTGCAGTATTGCGGATTCTGTGCCGGTCCGTTGTGGTGAAGAGGGAGCTGAGCTGTAAGGCAAAGCTCTCCGTTTACCAGTCAATCTATGTTCCTACCCTCACCTACGGTCACGAGCTCTGGGTAGTGACCGAAAGAATGAGATTGTGGATACAGGTTGCTGAAATGAGTTTCCTCCGCAGCTGGACTCTCCCTCAGACACAGGGTGAGAAGTTCATTTACCTGGGAGAGACTCCGAGTAGAACCGCTGCTCCTCCACATCGAGAGGAGACAGTTGAGGTGGTTCGGGCATCTGGTAAGGGTGCTCCCTGGGCGCTTCCCTAGGGAGGTGCTTCAGGCATGTCTGACTGGGAGGAGACCCCAGGACACGCAGGAGAGTCTACAGTATGTCTCTTGGTTGGCCTGGGAACACCTTGGAGTCCTCCCAGAAGAGTTGGAAGAGGTGGCTGTGGAAAGAGAGGTCTCTGGACCTCCCTGCTCAAGCTGCTGCCCCCGCGACCCCGATGGATGGATGGAACAACAAAGTTAGCAGCAGCAGAACGCTAAGTCAAACCCGGTTATCATGTTGACTCGCTGTCCAGAAGTAGCCAAACTTTCGCCAGGAGGTGGGAGGGGAATTTTCTGGTAGGCAGGGTGTTGGGTTCTGTTGAAAGGGCGGGGCATCCTAGGATAATGGTAGGGGGAACACTGGGCCTTTTCTGAACCTAAATCTGTGAGACAGAATGCTTGTTGTCCTTGATAAGTTGTGGCTGATGAAAAAGTTATATAAAAACTGCCTGTGACCCCCCCAAACCTCGATGATCTTCAAACATGGCGACTTACAACTGAAGCAGAACGGCCCTCGAACTTAAGTGTTTTGAATGTTTTGTGTCGGTGGAGACATTTTGGTCACATTTCTGACTCAGTCTGAGGTTGTTTCAGAGGAAACAGGTCCAGGAAGGAAGACATCCCTGACCCAATGCTCTGCAGCTCCTACTGGAGGATACCGAGTCGTGCCCAGGCCAGACAACAGCGAGGGCCTGCCCTGGTGGTCTCCTCCAGAGAGAGGCCTCCTTTCCAAGAGGAGCAGCACTACTCCGAGCTCCTCACCTTATCTCAAAGTGTGAGCACGTGCTCTCTTCAAAGGAAGATCGCTTGAGCCCGTTGTGTCCACATTCCTGTTCTTTTCCATAATAAAAAACCTTATGATCTAAACAGTGTAGATGGATGAGTAAATCAAGAGCATTTGAGAGTCAGAGAGTCTTTATTGTCATTTGCACCGCATGTGGTACATGTGATGAAAACGAGATTATGTACACAGGGTCCCAGTTACATCCAACAACAAATGCAAGAGAAAAACAGTAATAACATCTAGAATTAACTAAGAAAAACATCAACTAGTAATACACTAAGCCCTAATGTAGTAGAAAAACATCATTATAAACAGCAGCACGAACATGAGTCTGTATGAGCAGATGGTCACAGATGAACACAGCAACAAGAAAACAGATCAGCATCAGCATGATGTGATATTTTGCAGTGATCATTCTTATTGTTTATTTATTCATGAGTCTAACAGCCTCAGGGTAGAAGCTGTTCCTCAGTCTAGTGGTTCTACATTTGATGCTCCTCAACCTCCGTCCTGAGGGGAGTGGGGCAAAGAGTGAGTGTGCTGGGTGAGTGAGGTCTTTCATGATGCAGGTGGCTCTTTTCCTGCATCTGGAGGTGTAAATGTGTGATGCTGGAGCACAGGATGCTCTCCACTGCACACCTGTAGAAGGAGGTGAGGACTGGGCTGCTCAGACCAGCTCGTCTCAGCCGTCTGAGGAAGTAGAGTCTCTGATGACCTTTCTTGATCAGGCTGGTGGTGTTGTTGCTCCAGCTGAGGTTATCATTCAAGTGTACACCCAAGTATTTGTAGCTGGAGACCACTTCCACTGCAGATCCTCTTATGTTCAGTGGGGTGTGGGTGTGTTTGTTCCTTCTAAAGTCCACAATCATCTCCTTTGTCTTCTTCACATTCAAGTGAAGGCTATTCTCTTTGCACCAGCTCTCCAGGTGTTCCACCTCCTGTCTGTAGCTGGACTCATTGTTTGTGATGCATCCCACCACAACTGTATCATCTGCAAACAACAATATGACAGCCTGGATGTGTGGCTGTACAATCATATGTGAGCAGAGTGAACAGAAGAGGGCTCAGCACACATCCTTGAGGAGAGCCAGTGCTGAGGGTAAAGGCCGAGATACACTGAAGCAGACTCCGTATACGCGCGTATACGCGCATATTTTGTGCGTATGTTTTTGCTGCTATACTTCAAGAAACTATCAGCTTTTAAACGCTCTCGTTCTCCTTGTTGTAATATGAGCAGCAGCACACGGAAGGGACTCAACTGAGCTCGCTGATTGGTCACTTGCTGACACGCCTACTGAATTGATTGACAGCGCTCAGTCAGCTGAAAGTGAAACCTTTAACATGAGCAGCTCGCTGGACTTCTGCGGTGTTCTGATGCGGTGTTTCTACTATATATGTTATAAAAAGTTCTCTCAGAAATAAAAATAATAACAGGGAGCGCTTTTCCTGCAGCACACAGCCCACCAGGGAATATTAAAACATCGCGCACCCAGGTAGGACCTGAATTCATTCATTTCAATCATCGAGTGAACGGAGGAAGAAGCGGTTACTTGACTTTAGGCAAAAAAACAAAAGAAAAGGCCCGATCAGCGATAAAGAAGGGGAATTTATTTCATTTGTGTAACATACAAAACAGTCCGGCGCCGGGAAGTTTATGGTCAGACACCGCGTATCGCGCACGCGGATCGCGTATGCGTAGTAAAAAAATACTTTTGCGCGTACATGCCCTGAGGGGCTACGCGGGGCTACGCGGCTACGCTTTTGCCACAGCGTACGTACGCTGCGTATAGGCGTACCGTGAGGACGCTCGAGTGTATCTCGGCCTTTATGGTGGAGGAGGAGAAGTTGTGGATCTTCACGGACTGTGGTCTGTTTGTTAAGAAGTCTAAGACCCAGTTACAAACGGAGGGGCTTAGTCCAAGTGTGGATAGTTTGTCTATCAGAGTTTGGGGGATCATGGTGTTGAAGGCAGATGTGAAGTCCACAAAGAGCATGCGCACGTATGAGTCTTTCTGATCCAGGTGGGTGAGAGCAATGTGGACCACAGAGGAGATGGCGTCCTCTGTTGATCGGTTCGCGCGGTATGCATACTGATGAGGATCCTCGTTGATGTTGACGGTTGTCTTGATGTGGGACATGACCAGTTTCTCAAAGCATTTAGCGACTATCGGGGTGAGGGCCACCGGTCTATAGTCATTCAGACCAGTCACTGTGGAGCTCTTTGGAACTGGGATGATGGTGGCGGTCTTCAGGCAGGTGGGAACTGACTCCAGTGCAAGTGAGGTGGTGAAGATGTCAGCCAGCACCTCACAGAGCTGGTCCGCACATTCCTTCAGAACTTTCCCTGGGATGTTGTCTGGTCCGGTTGCTTTATGAGGGTTGATCCTTCTGAGACTGCCTCTCACTTCTGCTGCGGTCACTCTGAGATGCTCTTCATCTGGTGATGAGGTGAGTCTGGTGCTAGCTGGTCTGTTTGGGTCTTCAAAACGTGCATAAAACTTATTGAGGGCATCAGGCAGAGATGGGTCCTTGGGGCATTGTTTGCTCTTGCCTTTGTAATCTGTTATGCATTTGATGCCCTTCCACATGCTCCGTGGGTCTTGTGAGGTGAACTGTCCCTCAATCCTCTGTGCATATGTGGCCTTGGCCTTCTTAATGCCAGCAACCAGCTCTTTCCTGCTCTTTCTCAGTTCCTCTGTGTTTCCAGACTTGAAGGCAGTGTCCCTGGCTGCCAGCAGGGTGCGGACCTCTTTATTTAACCAGGGTTTTGTGTTGGGGTAACATTTAACATATTTTTTTATGGATACATTTTCAGAGCATGTGCTATTATAACCCAGAACTGAGGAAGCATAAAGTTCCAGATCCACTGAGCTCCCATCAGTAGCTGCCTCCCTGAAGACAGACCAGTTTGTATTTTCAAAACAGTCTCTCAGCATTTGAGGATAAAATCGGAGAAAAAACTGC
This sequence comes from Garcialebias charrua, assembly GCA_038048925.1. NCBI lineage: Eukaryota > Metazoa > Chordata > Actinopteri > Cyprinodontiformes > Rivulidae > Garcialebias > Garcialebias charrua. The sequence goes on along the minus strand of JBBPBX010044390.1, from coordinate 7,377 downwards.
TGGGACTGACTTCCTAATTGAAAAAAAGCATCCCTTTGGTTTTATCAGCATTTAGGACAAGTTTGAGACAGAAAAAATTAATAATAATTGAGCTGTGGGAAGGCGTTCTTGTATTTTTCATATGGGGACATGAAACCATTTCCACAGTCATGTCATGGGGACCAGTTGCATTATGGGGGGCAAAAATCCAGGTCCCCAGAAGGAAAACTGTTTCAAATCAATAATTGAGCTGTGTGTGTGCGTGCATGCGCATGTCTGTCCATCTGTCCGTCCATGTGTGTGTGTGTGTGTGTGTGTGTGAGGGTGGGGTTTCTTGTATTCCTCACAATATGGGGACATAAATTGTTTACACACATTGTGGGGACCAGTTTCGCTATGGGGACAAAAATCCAGATCTCCATAAGGAAAACTGTTCCAAATCATCCAAAAAGTAATCAGATGTACATTTACAGCTGTTTAACATTTGTAGTCAATTAAAGTCAAGATGGCTACCACAGCCAGACTTTAAGAAAGGCAACAATGTCTAAAACGCAAACAGTTTGACAGATTTAGTGCTACAATTTGGTGTGAGCATCACACGCACTTGGAGTGCTACATGGCAGGTAATGTTGTTGCTTAAAGGGGACCACATATAGGTCTTTAAAATTTTTATGTTATGTCTGTGTGCTATCTTGACAATATTAATTAATTTTAATACACAAAATAATTCTTAGATAATCAATTATACCCTTTTTAATTCTGCCATTTTTAACTTTCGTTTTGAACGACCGGTTTCTGATACTGAGTTCTGAAGTCCACGCCCTTCAACGATCTGTTTACGCCCTCTGTAACAGCCAGTATCTGTAATGTGTTGTTGTTTTAAAATTAGCTCTTTTTTTATTACTCATTTGACTTACTGTTAGTGCTAGCTTAAGATAACTTACCGAAACCCGTCTGAGCGCGCCGCAATTTGCTGCTCCTTTTAGCATTAGACCACCCGAATCCGATGCTAATGTTAGCTTGTTCCTCTTCCGGTGTTCGCCAGCTCCGCTCGTTGCACGCGGCGATTTTGGGAGTTATCGCTGTTCCAGTCAAGACAACACAAAGTTCACCAAGTGTCTCCCGTAAATTAATCCGTAAGGAGAAGGTCCTCGCTGCTGTGAGGCTGCTGCGAGGCTGTACAGTTGAAGCTCTGCTTCATCCGCCAGAGGAGGGGTCCCGTTGCCACCGGTCCCTACGCCGGGGGTCTGCTCATTTAATTTTTACCGGCTACGCGTTGGGAGCGATCGCAAATACACTATAAATTGAACTAAAACATAAAAATAACAATTATACTTTACAGGTAGTCCCCGATTTACGAGCGAGATCCGTTACAACGAGGCGCTCGTAAACCGGAAATCTCGTAATTTCGGAACGGCCGCCATTTCTCTCGTAAATCCGGAATTTCGCTCGTAAATTGGAACGGTTTTCGCTAGCGCGACTACAAACACTCTATTTTCATCCAAAAACTGCTTATGAGTGCATAAAAATGATCGGAAACGTGTGTCCATATGCTTAGCTAACTAACTGTGGTGAAAAAACACATGAAAACTCAGTATTTTTTTCGTTTTTTCCAAAAATTCGCAGCTCGTAAGTCTGGAACCTCGCAGATCAGAGCGCTCGTAAATCGGGGACTACCTGTATTTATAAAGCCATTTAAAAAAACCACAGCTGCAACAAAGTGCTGTACACATGAAATTAAGAACATATAAACAAAAGATGAGATGAAATCATGAAAAACAACAGTCATGTGTTTAATACAGAAGTGGGTTGAGCCTAACCAGGGGTTGCTAGGTGAGAGGCTGGACTCATGTTGGGGTGGGTTGTCCTCTCGCTTGTGACGTCACATGCGAGAGTATTTTAAAACGAAACATATCTTATCACAGTAAAATAAATCTACTTAGAGTAAATAAACCACTGGGTGCATTTTTTTGGCACAAGGACTGTTTTTTATGAAGTAAATACCCAAAGTTGAGTAAAAAAAACATTAAAAAGTGAATTTTGCATGTGTGGTCCCCTTTAAAACATTACCTTTTGGCTTCAACCCTGTCTTGTCTGTTAGCAAAATATCTCATGAACCACTGGCTGACTTTTATTGAGACTCTTAAAACATAATCATTGGGTATAGAGTTATAACTGATCATGTTTTGTAGTCAACACAAATCAAGATGGCCGCCACAATGAATCAACATAAGCCAATGCAAATGTGGCAGTGTTGCTGTCAGTTTGACAGATATTGTGGTAAAATTTGGGTGGTAGTAGCTGAGAGTCATCCTCAACACATTCTCTGAGCACTATCGCATGTGCAACATGGAATATTATACGCGTTTTGTCCAAAACTACGCAGCTAGAGTGCAATGAATTTAGTTTAAAACTGTGGCAGAAAAGGTGGCGGGTGATGGGCAGTGATTTAAGAAATGCGAAGCTTTTATTTTGATTCAGTACTCCTACTGAAATAAGAAGTACATGATGAAGATGCATGAACAACTTTATCATAGAGAGCAAAACATCTCAACAGATCGGGGGTCTCCCGGTTTTAGCGTCTGCCCGCAGTCTCGCCATAATTCCTGCTCGGCAGCCCCGCTTCTGACCTCGGGAGCACCGCTTCCTTTTCTTTCCCCTGGAGCGTGAACCGGAGCGCATCTGCTTCCAGAAAGATGTCCTTAAGAGCTCCATTCTGCCGAGCTCTGATTTGAGTTCGTTGCCGATATCAGCTGTGCCCTGTGATAAATCCGTTCCGATTCTTAACAGTTCAGTTCGGCTATAATTCACCCGCAAAAAACGCGCAGAGTCAGGTACAAAAACACTATTAAAATTACTAAAAACTAGGGATGAACCAGGAGCCCGTGAAGCTGCAGCCGGTCTGAGCGCGGCCATCTTGGCTCAGCTGCTTCAACTGAAATAAAGATGTTTTAAAGCAATTGAAGGGCCTTATAGATCTTGGAATAAAAATGGACTCTCATCTTACATTTGAAAATCACATCGCTTCCCAAACTTTTTACTTCTGTCAAATAAAATACCAGCAGAAACCTTTTGTCATGGCCTGTGGATTTTTGTTATCACGTTATTTCTTGTTGTTTTATTTTATTCTTTGTGTTGAGTTTTTCTGGTTTTGAGTGTCCATAAGTCGTCAGCCATTTTTCTCCCTCTTCTCTCACTCCCTCTTCAGGCTGTCACACTCTTTGATGAATAAATGTCTTTTTAAGTGTTGCAGTTGTTTTGTTTGCCTGTTCCCAGCGTGCTCCTTGTACGTTAGTTCTGTTTATGTTTATTTGGGGGGGGGGGGATTAACATTCTTATTCTGTGCTTACCAGTACTTATGTTAAGTCTGCATCATTACACACCAAATCTTGAATAACTTTTTGAATTGAATCTCAAATTTTGTTTCTAGAAATCCTCCCAAGATCCCAAATTTGGTGTTTTGCAACCCACACATTTCTTGTGGTGTAAACTTGATTTTGGTTCTACAGCAGCTCCAGTCCCATGATCAGTCTTTTTCTACATCCATCCATCCATCCATCCATCCATCCATCCATCCATCCATTGTAGGAGGTGGTGAAGAGACGACACAGGAGACGGGATGCAGGTCTTCACTTTATTCACTCCTACTTAAACTGGCGGGAAAACCACCCAACTCCGCCTTATATACCCACATAACATCCGGTCCTCTGGACCTTTCACAATAAAAGCATCCTTAACACATTCGGTCCACTGGGTGTGAGTAGAGCCCCCTAGTGGTCCACCACACACGCCCCCCCAGAACACCCAGTAAGGTCCATCACTAGTCCCGCGTTTTAGGTTTGATTAAACGCCCAGAACGGCTGAACCTGGGCCCCGCAGAACCAGTTTGATGAAGCGGGGGGTGACGATGAGGGGCTGCAGAAGATTCAGGCTCCAATGGTTGTTGAGAGTCTCTGGAAGGAGGGCCGCAATCCGTTAGCAACGTGGATGGAGGTCTGCCCCTGCGAGGAGCCTGGGCCGTAACAACCTGATCATCTGACACAACATGAGCCGGTTTAAGCCTATCGATACAGACAGTCTCAGTACGACCCCCTAAATCTAAAAGGAAATGTTTTGGGCCTGGCTGAAGAACCCGAAACGGTCCATCATACACAGGCTGTAGTGGTGTCCTGTGTGCATTGTGTTTGACAAAAACAAATTTAGAGGACTCCAGACTCTTAGGGACAAATGACTGAGGTAAACAATGGTGTACCGGGCCAGGGACACGAACGGAGTCCTCCTGAGACGAAAAATGTTGCAACGGCGGGGCGAACTGTGGTGAGGGTACCTCAGGTAAAAACTCACCGGGGACGCGCACAGGTTGACCGTAAACCAGTTCAGCCGGGGAAGAGCTCAGGTCCTCTTTGGTTGCGGTACGTAAACCTAACAACACCCAGGGAAGACGGTCAATCCAGTTGTCACCGGTCAATGCAGCTCGCAGTGCAGCTTTCAATGACCTGTGAAACCGTTCACACAAACCATTAGCTTGAGGGTTGTAAGCTGTGGTCCTGTGAACGTTCGTCCCCAGGCCCTTGGCCATGGTAGACCAAAGCTCAGAAACAAACTGCGGGCCCCTGTCTGATGTAATGTCTGAAGGGGGGCCAAAACGTGCAACCCAGGTAGACAAAAATGCCCGGGCCACCACTGCAGCCGTTGTGGATGTCAGAGGAACCACCTCAGGCCACCTGGTGGTCCGATCTATCATAGTCAGCAGATGAGTAAAACCTTGTGATGGAGGCAGAGGGCCCACCAGGTCCACGTGCACATGGTCAAACCGCCGACTAGGGATAGGGAAAGGTTCCAAAGGTGCTTTGGTGTGTCTGTCAACCTTAGCACGCTGACATGGGACACACGCTGCTGCCCACTCCTTAACCGCTTTACGCAGACCGGGCCAAACAAACTTTGAACTGACCAGTTTCACCGATGCTCTAACCCCTGGATGAGAAAGGGAATGCAAGGAGTCAAAAACGCGGCGTCGCCATGAAACTGGAACCAGGGGGCGGGGCCTGCCAGTAGAAACGTCACAGAGCAGGAGAGGACCTCCGTCATTCACCTGCCGTTCCTCCAACTCGAGGCCCGTGGGCCCGGACTGGAGCTCGAGTATTTCTGCGTCGCTACGTTGGTCCGCAGCCATGGCAGAAAAATCGATGCCCACGTACACGGGGGAGATCAGCACCCGGGAGAGACAGTCGGCCACCACGTTGGACTTTCCAGCCACATGCTGAATGTCTGTAGTAAATTCAGACACCGCTGCGAGGTGGCGTTGCTGGCGGGCGGACCAGGGGTCAGAAATTTTCGACATGGCAAACACCAAGGGTTTGTGGTCAACGTATGCAGTGAACTGGCGGCCTTCCAGGAAAAACCTGAAATGGCGTGTAGCTAGGTAAAGCGCCAGCAACTCTCTGTCAAAAACACTGTATTTAAGCTCATTGTCCCGCAGCGTACGGCTGTAAAATGCAAGCGGCTGCCAAACTCCTGACACCTGCTGTTCTAACACAGCCCCCACCGCGACATCAGATGCGTCTGTTGTCAAAGCTATTTGTGCCGCCGGGGATGGATGGGCCAGAAGGGCAGCAGTGGCCAGTGCAGCTTTAGCATCACCAAATGCCTGTAGGCGTTCTGGTGTCCAGTCAACACTGTCGTTGGGCTTTTTCTTTTTCAGCGCTCCATAGAGCGGGC
>JBBPBX010044389.1:13410-27484 GCA_038048925.1 Garcialebias charrua | reverse complement strand
GGCTGAGTGGTCGCGCTTGGAGCGCGCGCGCACCCTCACCGGTGTCGACACGGCAGCTGGAGGTGTTTCATTATCTGCGTTTATTGTAGATTTCTCCAAAATGACACGTGAAAGTACACCTTATATAACTTGTAGGAGAGTAAAAGCTTCACAGACAGACTGCGCACAGGGCTGCGGAGGGCGCAGCGTCTGGAGACGCCAACATCACGTGATGTCATGAAATGTCTCCACCAAGACGCACAGACTCGTTTCTTCACATCATCTACATAAACAAAGATCTATGTTCTAGCAAACATCCAAGTAAGTTCCTCTGTGTTTACAGTAATAATGGTAATAAACTCGTGCGCAAAGTTAATATTTCCACACAGAATGAATGAATGAGCCGGTTCGCGCACCACAGCAGGGTGCGCGCGCACACAAATACCGACACACAATCACTCGTTCTTTGCATGATGAACACATTTTATTACTATTCTTACTTAGGATGTTTGTCCTCACTCATATTATATTAAATTCATTATTTTCCCGAATCTAGAAATCATTTCTGATCGCGCAGGGATCAAACAAACATGTCCTTCACACATGCAGGAAGTAATTTGCATCTGTTTAACATATGTAAATGTAGGCGTGTCAGGGGAGGTGTCTCACGTGCGCTCAGTTCCACGTCAATTGTGATGTACAAAAGGAATGTGCGTGGATACCGGTGTACGCACAGTTTGATAAATCTGGATCTTTTTGTGCGTAGACACTTTTCTGGATTTCACCGTACGTCACTTTTCAGTAGGAAATCCACGCAGGTTTTTGATACATGAGGCCATCTGTAGCAAGAAGGGCAATGAATGACAGCAGATGGATGCTACAGTGGAGATGCAGCGTTATATGAAGGATCTACTGCCGGACAGATCAGAAGACTCATGTACTGGCTAAACCACCAAATGTGTACGCACATCTGTTCACGCTGGTAAAACAGTTTTTATGCATGCCAGTATCATCTGTCCTTTGCAAGAGAGTATTTTCAAAGTGTGGAGAGGTTGTGAGCAGAAAAAGAAACCAGCTAAGTTCTTAACTGTTGAAAAACTAATGTTCCTGAATACATGAAATTGATAGTTCTTAATCTTTGCACTGTCTTGCACTGGGATTCTTGATTTCATATTGTCATTTCAATATCATTTCATCGTCATTTCTAACAATGATAAAGACCCTGGCTCCATCCTACAAAAGCACACCAATAGCATGCCAAATTGGATTAGACATCCTCTATAACAATGTACATTCATCAGTCTTTATTTGAACACAGAACCTGTAAACATCAACAAATCTTCAAACCAAATAGTCCGTGAGATCGTTTAAAGTTGTCACATAACTGAAACAGTTTTCTATCAGAGTAAAGTAGCTCCTTTAACACTCTTCATTAAAGTTCCTTGGGTGTGTGCAGTAAAAGCAGATTGCCTTATTTGACTGCAGCATATTGCAGGTGGCAAGGAGTGGCCAATGTAACTGAAGCTTCAAAAAATGAACCAATTTTTGAAACATTTGTCCCTAGTGGTTCGGTGCTTCATCTACCCATCACTACCCCTACCAAAACTTCCAATCTAAGAAAAAGTTCTTAATGGTAAAAGTTCACAGAAGATCAAGCTCTTCTCATTTGTTAAAATACTTTGTACACAGTGGTAAAATCAGAGTCAATCACACCACAACAATGCTCAGGGGAAAGAGGAAATGACCAAGAAAAATGGGGTGTTCTTCTTCTTCTTCTTCTTCTCTTAGTTTATTGGCGGATTGCAAACAACGTTCAGGTGCATACCGCCACCTACTGAGCATGAGTGTGCAGCCCATGGCCGCCGTCCCCATATTCTACCCAAAAATAATAATAATAATAAACATGGTACTGTTTCTACCAATAACAATAAAATGTTCTGCTTCCACTAGCTGGAAGTTGTATACCAAATCATTAAATGTCCACGCTGTTATTCTGCGTCTTTAGTTTCAAAACAATTTTCTGTGTCTTTTATTTCCAGGCTACTAATCCACTACTGGCATTACCTATTTGTTGTTCTGCTTTTTCGGTTGTCTTTTAGTGTCCGGTTGTTGTTCAGCTAATTGAGGTTCCAGAAGGTGTTCTGCATCTTTTGGTTTCCCTTGACCGATTCCTGAGGTCTCGACAGTATTCAACAAAGTATGTACATGTTCTGCTTGTACGTCCGTCATGTCCAAGAATTTACCCGCTGCTGCCACTATTGTCTGAATTTTATCGCTCTTCTTTTTCATTTGAACTGTTACATTTACAACATGACATATGAATGCCACAAACTTTTCTTTTTCCACTACCATGGATTTATCATCGACATTGCACTTGTGTGAGCAAGCTGGTAGGATTTGTGGTTTAACAGCGGTCGTCTCAGAGTACCTCCGCACATTCTCTTCTTTTCTAGTTACTGTTGGGTCTACTTTCCTAACCTTTTTAAGTGCTTCTGCATAAGTTATTCTTTCAGAGGTCTTAACTCGTAGTGCTTCCCTTGCTTCCTTTTGAACTGAACAACCTCCATATGCAGCACTATGTTCGCCTCCGCAGTTGCAACACTTCACTTTAGAGCCGTCGTCACATTTGCCATACTCATGTGGACCTCCACATCTAGCACACCTGAGTCTACCCCTGCACTCTCTTGCCACGTGCCCCATTCTTTGACAAACGAAGCATCTAATCGGGTTGGGAATAAAGTCCCTTACTCTATAGTTAATGTAACCCAACTGCACACACTCAGGTACTGATTTTTCAAATTGCAAGATGACTGACATAGATTCCGTAACTACTCCCTCCCATTTAGTTTTGATCCTGGTGACATTCATCACATTCCCACCTTTAATCTCTCGTTTGATTTCCTCCACACTTATATCTAATGGCACTCTAGATATCACCCCTCTCAGTTTAATATTGGACCCTGGAACGTAAGTTTTAACATCTTCTCCCATAAAAGATGATAGTCCAAGTACCGTCTCTAGTTGTTTTTTGGAAGTTGCATGGAGAAGGACTTTTCTGTTGTTTAATATTTTGGCTAACTTCACAGCTCCTATCTGTTCCTCAATACCCTTCGTCAATTTAATAGGGTGAGAGCATCGTCCCTCCTGCTGAAATTCCAGTATCACCTTAAATTCCTCTTCCCTGATTGCTTCCACCTGGTTTTGACCTGATGCACTGGGAGTTAATTTTGTTTTTTTGTTTTGGTCAGCTTTGTCGTTGCTACCAGTGGACCAACTTTTATCCCTTTCCCTTCTTTGTTTTCTTTTCATTTTTGACGACTGTGGTTTAATCCACTCCATTTCCTCTCCACTATCTCTTTCTGAAGTGGAGGAATAGGCTTTACCCTTCCCCCATCCCTCTCCACTATCCGGATCAAAGGTGGTGGAATAAGCTCTAACCCTACTCAATTCCTCCCCACCACTTCCCCCTGAAGAGGAAGCCATGAAGCTACATTCAACGCTCAGTTCATGCAATCCGCCAAGTGTACAGCTCCTACCTTCCCAAGCTCCAACCACCCGCCTTCCCACTGCTTCTTCGCTAGCAACTCCCGACAGTCACTGAAAAAATGGGGTGTTCTTCTTCTTCTTCTTTTAGGTTTTTAATGGCGGTTGGCAAACAACGATTAGGTGCATTACCGCCACCTACCGGAATGGAGTACGGACCAGACGGTGCAGAACACAACACAAAACACACAGGCGACCCAGAACACCACAACCACCAACAACCCAAAACCCACACAAAGTACCCTAAAGTGCCGAAACAGAAACTAGCAAAAAACAAACAAAACAAAGCAACCAGGAACACCTGGTCACAGCGAAGACATGGGCAGAGACACCTCACACCCAGACGCACCCTCACCCCGACTCAATTCATCACGAACACTCTCCCAAGACAACTCAGTCGCACCAAAGAACCTCGAAGCAGCCTGTACAATAATTTTGATGGTCTCAGTCTTAGTCGAAGCCTGCGCAGAACAGTTAACAACGAAAGCAACGAACGGAATCAACCGTTCGATCGTAACAGTACCCTGACCACGGTCAGGGACACACGGTTCAACAACAACAGACGGCGAAGAAACATCGCGCTTGACCACACGAACTGCCTCTGCGTACGAAAGATTCCCAACAGTCTTAACTCTCTGAATTTCAGCAGCGGCCTTTCGATCCACACAACCAGCATAAGCAGCAGAATGACTACCACCACAATTACAACACGACAGCTGAGTCACACCACAATCATCATAATCATGATCCCCCCCACACTTACTACAACGACGCTTACTCCGACAAACAGCAGCAATATGCCCAAATCTCTGGCACTTAAAGCACCGAAGAGGCGGAGGAACATAAGCCTTAACACGAAAACACAAATATCCAACCATAACTTTATCCGGCAAAACACCATCCCGGAAACACAACAAGACAGACGTACTATCCACTTTCACTCCCTCCCGATAAGCCGGTAAACGTCTCAAGGACTCAACCTCCCCACCCCTAATGTTCGCCCTCAAGACCTCCAAGTCATCTTTAACAGGAATCCCGGAAATCACACCCCGGGAACCTCTCACTTCACCCACAACCTTGCTATCCACCACCGCTTTACCACACACAGTCTCCAAACCCAAAGCCTTGTCCCTCTGCTCAGCATGGCGACAAACGAGCAGGAGATTGCCATCCCACAACACCTTAGCCACTTCTACGTCGCCCACAGCGCGTTTCAGACCCTTCGAAAAAGCTACAGGGCTCACCCCAAGCAAACCCTGTCCCGCCGCAAACCGCAACACAACTTTACACTTCTCCAACAGCAACTTCTTCCTACCGTCAACACCGTCACCAGTAACCTCAAGGCACCGCTTACCCGAAGCCAAACCCTGACCCCCACTACTACAAGCCATCGTGGACCGCTCACAAACCAGAGTATGCCACCATCCACGCTACCGACTCTCCCCTCACAGTCACAAAACTGATCGTAAAACTTGTTCTTTTCCAGCAACGTCGAGCCAAAAATGGGGTGTGACACTGGATCAAGCTTTTATGCAGTCCACTGATGAGGAGGAAGTGATTCCAGGTGTGCAGCATGGTGAGACAGCAGTCCTGTAAACAAGCAAAGGAGGAGAAAGGCTGTCCTCTAGTAAGATAGATAGATAGATAGATGGATGGATGGATGGATGGATGGATGGATGGATGGATGGATGGATTTGTCAGACAACAGTTAACATGCAGTCTGTCTGCCTGAGTTAGATTTTCAACACATAAAGCCAAAGCTGAGTTAAACAGACATTATAACTTACATTCTTCCTTGCAAAGGGGCCAATAAGTTCTCATGATGTGAATATTTGCCAACAACAAATGTCTGCTTCAAAACCAATCTTCATCGTTAGTGCTAATTTGCAGAAGAAATGCACATGTTGCTGGAAACGCAAACAATTTTAAGGACAGAATGAAGGAATTGTGGGTAAATGTACAAAGCATTACTATCCATTCATACAGCTGTTGAAAAAGCTCAAACCATCCTCGAGTACAGCCTCCTCCTCCTCATGCTGTTCCCATCAGCTCCTAAACAACTGAAGGACAACTTAATAATGTGTTTTCCACCTGTGGATTTTAAAAACTGGGCACTAAAAGAAAGCAGCGCCTCGCCGAGTTTGTCTGAAGTCTCAGCCATGTCATATTCTCCCTCCTTCACACACCCAGTCTCTTTTTTTCTGAGCGTCGATGCCACGTTCAGTCATGACAGCTCGAGTGTGCCTAAGCTTCCAGCAGACACACTGACAGTATTTATTTTCTTCTTTTTGGCCTTCAGAGCTGACTATTAATTTCGAGAACAGTGCTTTTTATTTTTTTTTGGATCCTGCTGCATTAACAGCAGAAATATGTTCACTTTTGCTGATTTTCCGCTCATCAAAACATTACCGGTAGCTGTTTCTCAAGATAACCCATTTGATCTCTGTAACAAAGTTCATTCTGAAAAATGAAAAAGGGACTCGCCATCCAACTTATTTTTATAAATGAATTTCCAGAGTTGCTCTGCATTGATCTTTAAGGAATGGTTAAAAGTAGAGGTCAAAATATAAGAATAAAAGACAATCACATGCATATTCTCAAATAATAAATGCAATGTATTTTTTTGTATCTGCAACACATTTCCTTCTTATTTTATTATACAATCAGTTCAGTTTCAAAAAATACAATGCTGCTGAGGGATTGACTCATGTTCTCTTCACAAATCCGTTTGATTCTTTTGTTTTTGTTTTATTCTAGTATTGTCGTTGTTTTTCTTCAAGGCTCGTTATAAAGCAATTATCAATGTTACAGAGGTAATTTGGATCCTAATTCAAACTGTTTGAAAATAGGGTAGTGCATCCAAAATCTGTGTCCGTGTCATCGGCATAGACAATCAGAATGCTATAATTGGCTAACATGTTTCTAATGCCTCTAATGAACTCTGCTCATTTGCATGCCTTTCTGAGCTTGATACACCAAGCAATTATCATTCATAAACTGCCATGAAAATGAATGCACAGTAACTAATTTGTATCTATGATGTGTAAATTTATTGCAAAATATTTGCTTCAGCTCAAAAGCTGGAGCCTGAATGGCAACAATGGCAGAAGAAGAATAAAAAATCACAACACAGACGTGACTGATGGTGTTTCCTTTTTGTGTGAGTATCAAGGGCACACATAAGTGGTCTTCAAAACCTGTGAAGTTAGAATGAAAGCCTTGTTTTATCGTGCAGGGCTGTCAGTCAGCTTACTGGGCTGTGACTTGAGCTTGTAATGTAGCTGCGGAGCATAAATACAGGAACACACTGTGTCATTATTTTCAGCTTCAAATGTCATGTGTGTTGCTCTTTTAGATCAAAAAAGAAACTATGGTTCTTCCAAAAAGAGTAGGGGTTCTCAGAGTTTTCACTTTTTGACAACAATCTGAGCAAAGGACAAACGCTTGCTTTGCCAACACCTGTTGTGCCGCAAATGATCACAAAGTGTCTCTGAGTTGCAACTTCAAACTAAGCCACCTGAGTAAAGAACTAACACGTTTGGCTGATACGTTTGCTGTTTGAGTCAAACAGCTGGGCTGCTGCAAGCCTAAATTTAGACCAACTTTACCACTTTGTCATTATCTGTGAAATAAACCTGCAAAAAGTCTGGCATGGTAAAACAACAATAACAAAAAGAAAGAAAAAAACTGTGATCCAAAATCTTTGAACATTAACCAATTTGTTCATTTACTCAAGAAAAGAACTGAAGTGCAACTGACACCACATAACGAGATCCGTGTTAACTTTTATAATTTTGTATTAAGATCACAAAACTGTTCAAAGCATCAATCATCAGTGGCATTCTGATTACATAAAACAAAATCAATATGGACGTTTTAAGGTTCGAACCTTGTAGCAAAGAAACATTACAAAGAAAAGTTTGTGTAAACCAATATAAAATTAACTTGAAATTACTATAGTATTATGGAGTCATTTATCTTTTCCCTTCACCTGCTTCACAGGGAACTGTTGAAATATCCAATATTCATTGTGTGAAATAACCTGGACAAGAAGTTCATGACAGGACCTCAGAGTCAGAGCTATTCACACTCACACCTAGGGACAGTTTAGACATATACTACAATTGATATTTTAGCAACACAAAAAAAAATCCTTTGTGGACATTTACCAACCTAATTTGATTTTTTACTTGAAAATGAGCCTGCAAAGTCAATATTTCTTTTAGCACTGATGTAAGTTCAAAGTAAAGCTGATACAAAAGCCCAGATGGTGCATTTTCTTTGGACGCAGTAACACTTTAAAATAAAAAGAGTTGCTGTGCAGTGTAAACAGTGTCAGAAAGAGGTTTGTAATAGAAACATATTAGAGGGGACTGTTCATACGCTTAGTTTTTTTTGTCTCATAATGTCAAAAGAATTGATAGCTTCAATTAGGCCTGGGTTAGAAAAGTATAACTAAATATCCTTTGCAAATTGCAACGTTTAGTTATGATTACATGAATTAGAAAAAACTGGAGTTTGAAGCCAGGGAGATGGCAGTCATTTATGTTTGACAAAAGATGTCCCTACTGAATTTCATGGCTTTGCACTCTGGAGTAAATGACACATTTTTGTTGTTATTATTGCTGCTTCTTAGGATCTGTAGGACACTCTTTGTGCTGTGTGTTGGACAAATGGAAGAACAGTCTGTTCTTATTTCAGGGAATCAAATAACTGACACATCAAGTACTGACACGTCGTCAGAGACCTGCAGCAGCACTGACAGATCCACAAGCAAACGAAAAATGCTGCTCAGAAGCCAGTGGAAATGTATTATCCAGGGTGTGGTAGTTTCCTACATACTGTATAAGGAAGTGAACTTTCTTTGTTGGTTTTTGAATATGCTTTCACACTTTTACAGATTGTATGACTAATGGTGACTTAAGTTGTATCTGAGTCTCGTTTTTAAGCTCAAACCATAGAAAACACACTTTAATTATGCTTTCTATTCATCCCTTTACCCGATAACACTGCCCAGCTCCTCCTGGTGGATTAAAAAGTATTCCCACGCCAAAGAGGGCACATAATCCCTCCAACAAGTTTTGCATCTGTTCCAGTGTTTCCTCCCACCTCACTGGTTTAAATGAAGTAAACACCACATCGCTTAAAAAACATTTAAGCCTAAAGACTAGTTTGAGGTAAAGATCATTTTTTGGTTTTGTCTGAGTGCAGTTTTAGGTGTTCAGCCAGGTAACACAAAGCTTAGTTTGGTTATCTGTTTATTGAGTCAGAAGTCATTGAAATACGTTCTAGTCCTATAACACTGACTGGGCAAGTCTCTTCTGTTTTCCTTTAAAGATCAATTTAGTACAATACTATTTGATGCTTTGAAAATAAGCATTAAAACACAAAAAAAATAACCTTGAAAATAATGCAGAAAAATAACTGCAGCCTTGATGCTTTCAGGTAGCTTTGTGAAATAAATCCTTGGACTCAAAAGTTATACACCAAATAAGGGGGGACTTGAGATGTTCTTAGGGCAATCTCTGTATTTTTTTTACATGATTATATGAGAACACAAATCCTCACTGTGGCAGTTGTTATAGCGTGATTAGGATGTGGATTAGTGTGGGCACAGTGAACAATATGGCATTTTGAAGAGCCTTTATTGCTGATACTGCGCTGCGTGCTGTTTTAGCTGTTTTGTGTCTTGCTGACACATCCCTCCTACTCCCAGTGATTGTGCATGTGAGCACCAATGTTACAGACTTATTCTAGCAGTGGGGACCAGATTCTGAGCAAGTATTCAGGCCATTTTTATACTCACAAAAATGAGGAAGAAATGCTGCAGTAGGATGCTGATGATCTGAGATGCACCTAAATCTCTTTTGGCTAACTTCAGAGGGTAGATCTTTTTAATCAGTGCAAGACAGATCCTTTGACAAATGTGGTTGTCTGGTGCTGGTTCAATTTCATTCATCAAACCTCTTATCTATAAAGTTAATTGATTCATATGTTGGATTGAGAAGCTTGTTCATTTGAGATTTTTGTTCCTAAAACTAGAGTTGCTCTTTACTAACATTGGTGAAGAACGTCTAGTTATTCTACTCGTGCAAATTCCTCCAACCCTTAATTATACAGGCTAATCCCATTGAGCCTCAGGGACTCATTTACAAGAGAGACCTGACATAAAGTGTCATTATTCATCTAAAAGCGGCAATTATGCATTCGTTTACTTTGACTTTTTGAAACAAATTGTTAGACATGTCTGATGAAGTTTTCAAAAAATAAGGAGATGAGGATGAATGCATGATCAAAGAAGAATAGTGTTTTATGGGGCGGCAAAACAATCAGACAAAAAAAAAGCATGGAATTTTTGTAGATTTTTTTTAAATGTTTTTTTTAAGAACCCATCAGGCATCCGTTCAATCAAAACACCAGCAGGGACTCAAATCTATTTTCACTTACAGAAGATGAAAGAAAAGCAGAGGTTTCACATTTATTTTTGTTGCCAGCTCATAGATTGATGTTTGAACTCGGTCATTAAAAATACATTTCACTCACACACAATGCAAAGCAAATGTTGACACCTCGCTCCACTCTGGAATGGGCCTTCGCTTGAGTGACAGGCTGGGAATTGATTTTCTGACAATTAGATTTTCGTCAAGAAACCCACAATCTCATGTACATGTGCACACCAGTCGTGCTTTACTGCTTTCGTGATTTCTCTGTTTTTTCCCCAACAGGCCTGAAGGTCACCACAATTCCTTCCACGTGAAAGCACTGACAATGTTTCAGGTCGTCTGACTCGCTGGTTGATTGGTGCAGAAGGTCCTCCACAGGGGACTCCAGTGGATTCAACCCCATCAGGCTGAGACCACTGTGAGGGAAGCTGACAGCAGTTGGTGCCCCTCTTGTGTCTTGGTTTGTTGAATAGCTGATTGCTGGACCAGAGTGTGCAAGGTCTGATAGGAGGCCAAGCTGGGGACCCTCATTCTTGTTATTTTCTACACAAGACTACTGCATATAGACCTACCATGTTCAGAAAGTTTCCCAATGCCGTTAAGAGTTGGATGCAAATAAGAGGATGAGTGCAGACTCGTCGTGGACGTGGGTGTTTCCATTGAAGCACCTATGAGAGAAGGATGATACAACAAATTGGCCTTGAATGGGAATGGCAAATCCCTGTCTTTCAAGATCTGTAAGGCAATACTCAGGATGGCTTTTGAGGCTTTATGTTTCTACAAGCTGTGAAGGGTTAGGGTTAGGGTTAAGGACATTTTGGACAAAGATTTGAGCCCACTTTGATCATCCACTGACACTTGTTGAATGATTCGTCTCACCGTCGTTCAACACTCAATTACACAAGACCTTTGCTCAAGCTCTTTAAACTGTGCAACACTTTACTTTTTACTTTCATATGACCATTCTCTACAGAAGCCCTGAGAGATAAGATAATAAACCAGATGAACGGCATGAAGGTGAACGTTTTACTCAAGTCTTAAATCCAGAGCAACATTTCACTAAGTTGTACAACTTGGTACTTTTTTCTTATAATACAGGCCTTTCTTTATCTTTTATCCATGCCATTGGATAAACTTAACAGGAGTTATTATAGTAACAACAATGAGTCAGAGCATTTACAGTATATTATTTCCATTAGCTCCCTGTCAAAATCAGGATAGAATTCAAAATCTTACTTCTAACATACAAAACTCTCCACAACTTAGCTCCATCTTATATTACAAATCTCATTGTTCCATATTTTCCTAACAGAGCACTTTGCTCTCGGACTGCAGGTTTTCTTGTGGTTTGTAGAGTTTCCAAAAGTAGAAAGGGAGGCAGATCTTTCAGTTATTGGGTTCCTCTCTTGTGAAACAAACTCCCAGTTTCTGTCTGTAAGGCTGACACGTTGTTCAGTTTTAAGACTGGGCTTAAGTCTTTCCTTTTTGACAAATCATATAGTTAGGAATGGCTTGGATTTCCTGAGCTATCCCTTAGGTTTGCTGCTAAAGGCTTAGACTACTGGAGGACAAAGTTACCACATTTTCTCACTCTGCTACAGACTTTATCTACTCTATTTGTACTTGTAATTATTTCAATCCTTAACAGTTTTGTTTCCTTTCCTTCAATAGAAAGTGCACCTGGATTTTTTGTTTCTCCTTGTCTTCTCAAACCCCAGCTGATTGAAGCAGATGGTCGCTCATCCTGAGCCTGGTTCTGCAACGCAATATACTGGCTTAGATAACTTTTACTAATCAGCTTCTATAATGTGTGTGAATGTTTTTGTATAGCGCCCTGAGACGACTTTTGTTGTAACGTGGCACTATATAAATAAACTGAGCTGAAGCTGAATTGAACTGAACAACTTTACAAGATTAACAGCCCACAGTAAAACTGAATAAAATATGTGTACCTGCTCCATTCCTTCAAGTCCATTTTACAGATCAAATATTAATAATGTGCGGACATTTTGACTTCAGAGCAGATTGTGTGAAAAGTAATTAACTTTTTGAAGGTCATGTGATGGATATTTAAGATCGGAGACTCAAACTGATTAAAGTGCCTTAACAGGCCACAAGTTAATTCAAAGAGCAGCGCTGTTCAGGCTGTGGCTGAGGCTGCTTCTGAACGCTGCACATCTCCCAGAGAAGGAAGGTCAGCATTATTATGGTACAAACCAAACCACCTGGTAGCATTGACCTGGGTGAAGCTGATTAATCCGGTTCACCAGAAGAGGTCACAGGAGGTGCGTGTAATGAGACTGTAATTGGAGAGAAAAAGCAGCATTGTTCTCTGCAACTAATCCAAACGTACCGAGCTGCATATTGAAAATAGATCCCTTCATTACAACCAGGGGTAACTGCAGCTTTTGGTAGAAATTTATTTAAAATGCAGTGGGTATGAAGGCTCTAATAAATGTTAATCCTTTGAGTTTTTGTGCTCTTTGCATCATTTCCTTCTTCCTCCGGCTCTATCCCCCCGAGCGGATTGATTCAAGGATTATGACTCCCCACCTGCCTTCAGCACAATGTGAGTAGTGGATTTATTCGACACAGCACTCTATAAAAAAAGCAGTTTAAAATGCTGAGATACAGTATCTGCTGTAAGTTACTGAAATGTGTGACAAAACTCAAAAAGTAAATGTGTGTAAGGAGGACACAGCCTGCAGAGTAGAAAATACTTTGGCGTTATGCCTTCTAAAATCTCTACAATATGACCTAGATTAAATGTGTGCTAATGTACAAATTTTGTGACATGATCCTTTTTTTTTTTTTTACAAAAAGGAGGTTTAATTTCTAATAAAGTGAGTGGATTTTATGATTCTGTAAAAAAAAGTTCATTTTTAATAACTGCTTTAAGATCGTTATCCAGTGACATCACTGAAGTTTTGCAAATTTTTCTTGTGACACTTTTACCAGGCTTTAATTTACAGGCATCTTTTTTGTTTGTTTTTGCAAAGTTTACAACTTCAGCCATCTTTTTTTATCTGATTGAATATGTATTAGGATAATATTTCCTGATGTATGCTCAATAATTCAGGTAAATAGATCTAACAAGGTCAAGTCAGGTCATCTGGATGGATTCTGCTTTGTTGAAATGTTTCTTCTTTTATCCAAAAGACTTCTTCAGTCTGACTGAAGGCGGCTTTTAAATAAAAGATGAAACAAACAAAAAAGAATCCATTCAGAGGACCTGACTTAACCTTGTTATATTTGAAGACAAACTTGTCATCTAAAACCCACGCCTTGTTTCTGAGAGAGTTACGTGAAAATGCTTACTGTATATTAAAACATGGGTTTTACACAAAACGGTTTCATCATCTGGATGTATATGTGGCAAAAGAAAGCTTTTGTTCGTTTTGTTTCATTTCAGATTTATATTTTGTTTTGAAACTTAATGTTTTAAAGTGAAATTGTGATATTTGCTGTTCATTTCATTTTTGAGAGGACAGAATGCTGGTGAAGATTCTCAGTCGTCCAGGACATGATAGAATCAAAAAAAGGCGTTCAATACAGAAACAACTGGACTTTATTTGTAACAGAAAACGTTTTGCTTCCCATCCGGGGAGCTTTATCAATTCAATGAGCAGGCTGTGAGTGAGTGAAGGTTATAAACAGGCTGATGTGACACACACCAACCTATGTAAATTGAAAGCAAACACACACATATGTGAAGTAACACATACATGTGACACATTCAAAGTTCAGCGTGTGAAAGCAGAGCTTAAGACACACACACATCCTACTGTATGTAAATTGACAAATCACACCTCAACAGCAGGGACCTCTCAAAGTCCTTGCCAGTCTTTTTTTTTTATATATAGAGACTTTTTTTAATAGAGAGAAAGGAAAGACAGAAAGTAAGACTGCAAAATAAATATCCACAAAAAGAGCACAAGGCAAACACACCCAACCTCCGTCTGCAATCCTGCAAAGTACATGACAGAACACAGCAACGAAACACACATGCATAAAGACTAATAATATTCATGACCTTGCAGTAGATTTCCATAAATATACATACCCATACCTACAAATATATACTGTATACAGTATGCATGCATATACAT
>JBBPBX010044388.1:0-27484 GCA_038048925.1 Garcialebias charrua | reverse complement strand
GTTCGATTCCCGGCCAATGCATTGGAGTATATAATCTGTGGTTGCATATCTCTTGTGGAATCCACGTGCGTTGCAATCATATGTCGGCACATTTCCTCTGATAAAATATCACAGAGTTTTTCTTCCTGATCTTTTTAGAATCAGAATTGAAACCATGATGGCTTGGGTTGATTAAGAGCATGGCCATTAAAAGCATGCTTTAACTGCTCCCCGTCGGGGAATTGAACCCCGGTCTCCCGCGTGACAGGCGGGGATACTGACCACTATACTAACGAGGACACGTCATGGTAGTTTTTCTAATGCCAATTTCCTTTTTTTTTCTTTTTTCTGCCCTGCATGCTTCTTCCATGCCTTTGGAACACAAAAACTTCACGGGAAAAGTTTGCAAAAACTCACTCTGATTGCATGGACAAAACCATGCTTTTAACATGTTCTAAACACACAATTAAAGCTCTGTTGTCAGGCAGCTCAAAATCTTCACTAGATAAAGAATACCACTATGCCTTAGCAACAATCCCAAGGAAATCCATAACAGACAAGAACCCACGAAACCCACACCATGAAGAAATGGCACAATGAAAATAGGAACCTAACAACTCAGAACATGCAAATGACGAACAAGACTTCCCAATACTTTACACCGGTTTCAAGCTTATGTAACTCACAAGGCAATGCTTTCTTGGAAAAGCCAAGAAATGGCTTGACCTGTATGTGTCACACTTTACAATAAACTACAATGCTGCCAGGAAGTGACATTGCTTTCTCCTTCCATGGGCATCTGAATGTACTTCATTTTGGTGGAGAGCATTGTTCATTGAACGCTTTTAGCAACAAACCTGAATAAACTTTCAACACAAAAGTCAAAAACCCTAATGCGCCACAGGCATAAATTTAATGTTGCACTCTTCTGTTGAAATTTGGGCCTGGAATGAAACATAAGAGCTTGTTCTGGTTCTCCTGCAGAGTTGGTCACAGTAGGACCATGCTAAACATGGTTGGTTCTTCAGTCTATAATCCTACATTATGTTTTATTGTATTCTTTGCTGACAGAAATGCAATGGGTACAAGCAAAATAATGTTATGTTCTCCAGCAATAGAAGAAAGTACAATTGCTCAAACTCTAAATACCCTAAGCGAGAAACAGAAACCGTTGTCAATATCCCAAAAAGCTGTGTCAAGCAATTACGTTGCCACCTAAAAGGAGTCCATAGTTGAGCCAGTGATCAAATTTAGTTCCTACTATCCAGGGCTAAAATTTGTTCGCATGTATGTTATGGTTTTGATACTGAAAATGTAGTTCCTCGGAAATGTAGTCTTTAGTTAAAACTTGCACCAGAAGGACAGGCGTTGTCAGCCTATAATAATACCTGCCGTAACCATTCACAAACAGAGATGATAAGACAATAAAATCAAGTGAAGGCAAAGCATTGCCATCAAACAAGAGAAGATGGGCAATAAAATTGGCTTCTCTCTCTCCCTTGTGATTGCAGTGGCATAGCTTGGTACATGAGTGGATCCGTGTTGAAGTCTACTGTATTGGCAATGCGAATGAGCCCTCGTAATATACAAAAGGTTGTCCGATTTCAGTTTCACTGTGCTTTTCTGAATCGTTTCCAGTACTAATGAAGGCAAGCATAGATTCTAGAGATCTGACTGATGCACAGTCACGTGTGTGCATATCTCTGAACAGTTGCATTGGTGGTTCAGTGGTAGAATTCTCGTTTGCCATGCGGGAGACCCGGGTTCGATTCCCGGCCAATGCATTGGAGTATATAATCTGTGGTTGCATATCTCTTGTGGAATCCACGTGCGTTGCAATCATATGTCGGCACATTTCCTCTGATAAAATATCACAGAGTTTTTCTTCCTGATCTTTTTAGAATCAGAATTGAAACCATGATGGCTTGGGTTGATTAAGAGCATGGCCATTAAAAGCATGCTTTAACTGCTCCCCGTCGGGGAATTGAACCCCGGTCTCCCGCGTGACAGGCGGGGATACTGACCACTATACTAACGAGGACACGTCATGGTAGTTTTTCTAATGCCAATTTCCTTTTTTTCTCTTTTTTCTGCCCTGCATGCTTCTTCCATGCCTTTGGAACACAAAAACTTCACGGGAAAAGTTTGCAAAAACTCACTCTGATTGCATGGACAAAACCATGCTTTTAACATGTTCTAAACACACAATTAAAGCTCTGTTGTCAGGCAGCTCAAAATCTTCACGATAAAGAATACCACTATGCCTTAGCAACAATCCCAAGGAAATCCATAACAGACAAGAACCCACGAAACCCACACCATGAAGAAATGGCACAATGAAAATAGGAACCTAACAACTCAGAACATGCAAATGACTGAACAAGACTTCCCAATACTTTACACCGGTTTCAAGCTTATGTAACTCACAAGGCAATGCTTTCTTGGAAAAGCCAAGAAATGGCTTGACCTGTATGTGTCACACTTTACAATAAACTACAATGCTGCCAGGAAGTGACATTGCTTTCTCCTTCCATGGGCATCTGAATGTACTTCATTTTGGTGGAGAGCATTGTTCATTGAACGCTTTTAGCAACAAACCTGAATAAACTTTCAACACAAAAGTCAAAAACCCTAATGCGCCACAGGCATAAATTTAATGTTGCACTCTTCTGTTGAAATTTGGGCCTGGAATGAAACATAAGAGCTTGTTCTGGTTCTCCTGCAGAGTTGGTCACAGTAGGACCATGCTAAACATGGTTGGTTCTTCAGTCTATAATCCTACATTATGTTTTATTGTATTCTTTGCTGACAGAAATGCAATGGGTACAAGCAAAATAATGTTATGTTCTCCAGCAATAGAAGAAAGTAAGATACAATTGCTCAAACTCTAAATACCCTAAGCGAGAAACAGAAACCGTTGTCAATATCCCAAAAAGCTGTGTCAAGCAATTACGTTGCCACCTAAAAGGAGTCCATAGTTGAGCCAGTGATCAAATTTAGTTCCTACTATCCAGGGCTAAAATTTGTTCGCATGTATGTTATGGTTTTGATACTGAAAATGTAGTTCCTCGGAAATGTAGTCTTTAGTTAAAACTTGCACCAGAAGGACAGGCGTTGTCAGCCTATAATAATACCTGCCGTAACCATTCACAAACAGAGATGATAAGACAATAAAATCAAGTGAAGGCAAAGCATTGCCATCAAACAAGAGAAGATGGGCAGTAAAATTGGCTTCTCTCTCTCCCTTGTGATTGCAGTGGCATAGCTTGGTACATGAGTGGATCCGTGTTGAAGTCTACTGTATTGGCAATGCGAATGAGCCCTCGTAATATACAAAAGGTTGTCCGATTTCAGTTTCACTGTGCTTTTCTGAATCGTTTCCAGTACTAATGAAGGCAAGCATAGATTCTAGAGATCTGACTGATGCACAGTCACGTGTGTGCATATCTCTGAACAGTTGCATTGGTGGTTCAGTGGTAGAATTCTCGTTTGCCATGCGGGAGACCCGGGTTCGATTCCCGGCCAATGCATTGGAGTATATAATCTGTGGTTGCATATCTCTTGTGGAATCCACGTGCGTTGCAATCATATGTCGGCACATTTCCTCTGATAAAATATCACAGAGTTTTTCTTCCTGATCTTTTTAGAATCAGAATTGAAACCATGATGGCTTGGGTTGATTAAGAGCATGGCCATTAAAAGCATGCTTTAACTGCTCCCCGTCGGGGAATTGAACCCCGGTCTCCCGCGTGACAGGCGGGGATACTGACCACTATACTAACGAGGACACGTCATGGTAGTTTTTCTAATGCCAATTTCCTTTTTTTTTCTTTTTTCTGCCCTGCATGCTTCTTCCATGCCTTTGGAACACAAAAACTTCACGGGAAAAGTTTGCAAAAACTCACTCTGATTGCATGGACAAAACCATGCTTTTAACATGTTCTAAACACACAATTAAAGCTCTGTTGTCAGGCAGCTCAAAATCTTCACGATAAAGAATACCACTATGCCTTAGCAACAATCCCAAGGAAATCCATAACAGACAAGAACCCACGAAACCCACACCATGAAGAAATGGCACAATGAAAATAGGAACCTAACAACTCAGAACATGCAAATGACTGAACAAGACTTCCCAATACTTTACACCGGTTTCAAGCTTATGTAACTCACAAGGCAATGCTTTCTTGGAAAAGCCAAGAAATGGCTTGACCTGTATGTGTCACACTTTACAATAAACTACAATGCTGCCAGGAAGTGACATTGCTTTCTCCTTCCATGGGCATCTGAATGTACTTCATTTTGGTGGAGAGCATTGTTCATTGAACGCTTTTAGCAACAAACCTGAATAAACTTTCAACACAAAAGTCAAAAACCCTAATGCGCCACAGGCATAAATTTAATGTTGCACTCTTCTGTTGAAATTTGGGCCTGGAATGAAACATAAGAGCTTGTTCTGGTTCTCCTGCAGAGTTGGTCACAGTAGGACCATGCTAAACATGGTTGGTTCTTCAGTCTATAATCCTACATTATGTTTTATTGTATTCTTTGCTGACAGAAATGCAATGGGTACAAGCAAAATAATGTTATGTTCTCCAGCAATAGAAGAAAGTAACAATTGCTCAAACTCTAAATACCCTAAGCGAGAAACAGAAACCGTTGTCAATATCCCAAAAAGCAGTGTCAAGCAATTACGTTGCCACCTAAAAGGAGTCCATAGTTGAGCCAGTGATCAAATTTAGTTCCTACTATCCAGGGCTAAAATTTGTTCGCATGTATGTTATGGTTTTGATACTGAAAATGTAGTTCCTCGGAAATGTAGTCTTTAGTTAAAACTTGCACCAGAAGGACAGGCGTTGTCAGCCTATAATAATACCTGCCGTAACCATTCACAAACAGAGATGATAAGACAATAAAATCAAGTGAAGGCAAAGCATTGCCATCAAACAAGAGAAGATGGGCAATAAAATTGGCTTCTCTCTCTCCCTTGTGATTGCAGTGGCATAGCTTGGTACATGAGTGGATCCGTGTTGAAGTCTACTGTATTGGCAATGCGAATGAGCCCTCGTAATATACAAAAGGTTGTCCGATTTCAGTTTCACTGTGCTTTTCTGAATCGTTTCCAGTACTAATGAAGGCAAGCATAGATTCTAGAGATCTGACTGATGCACAGTCACGTGTGTGCATATCTCTGAACAGTTGCATTGGTGGTTCAGTGGTAGAATTCTCGTTTGCCATGCGGGAGACCCGGGTTCGATTCCCGGCCAATGCATTGGAGTATATAATCTGTGGTTGCATATCTCTTGTGGAATCCACGTGCGTTGCAATCATATGTCGGCACATTTCCTCTGATAAAATATCACAGAGTTTTTCTTCCTGATCTTTTTAGAATCAGAATTGAAACCATGATGGCTTGGGTTGATTAAGAGCATGGCCATTAAAAGCATGCTTTAACTGCTCCCCGTCGGGGAATTGAACCCCGGTCTCCCGCGTGACAGGCGGGGATACTGACCACTATACTAACGAGGACACGTCATGGTAGTTTTTCTAATGCCAATTTCCTTTTTTTTTCTTTTTTCTGCCCTGCATGCTTCTTCCATGCCTTTGGAACACAAAAACTTCACGGGAAAAGTTTGCAAAAACTCACTCTGATTGCATGGACAAAACCATGCTTTTAACATGTTCTAAACACACAATTAAAGCTCTGTTGTCAGGCAGCTCAAAATCTTCACGATAAAGAATACCACTATGCCTTAGCAACAATCCCAAGGAAATCCATAACAGACAAGAACCCACGAAACCCACACCATGAAGAAATGGCACAATGAAAATAGGAACCTAACAACTCAGAACATGCAAATGACTGAACAAGACTTCCCAATACTTTACACCGGTTTCAAGCTTATGTAACTCACAAGGCAATGCTTTCTTGGAAAAGCCAAGAAATGGCTTGACCTGTATGTGTCACACTTTACAATAAACTACAATGCTGCCAGGAAGTGACATTGCTTTCTCCTTCCATGGGCATCTGAATGTACTTCATTTTGGTGGAGAGCATTGTTCATTGAACGCTTTTAGCAACAAACCTGAATAAACTTTCAACACAAAAGTCAAAAACCCTAATGCGCCACAGGCATAAATTTAATGTTGCACTCTTCTGTTGAAATTTGGGCCTGGAATGAAACATAAGAGCTTGTTCTGGTTCTCCTGCAGAGTTGGTCACAGTAGGACCATGCTAAACATGGTTGGTTCTTCAGTCTATAATCCTACATTATGTTTTATTGTATTCTTTGCTGACAGAAATGCAATGGGTACAAGCAAAATAATGTTATGTTCTCCAGCAATAGAAGAAAGTAAGATACAATTGCTCAAACTCTAAATACCCTAAGCGAGAAACAGAAACCGTTGTCAATATCCCAAAAAGCTGTGTCAAGCAATTACGTTGCCACCTAAAAGGAGTCCATAGTTGAGCCAGTGATCAAATTTAGTTCCTACTATCCAGGGCTAAAATTTGTTCGCATGTATGTTATGGTTTTGATACTGAAAATGTAGTTCCTCGGAAATGTAGTCTTTAGTTAAAACTTGCACCAGAAGGACAGGCGTTGTCAGCCTATAATAATACCTGCCGTAACCATTCACAAACAGAGATGATAAGACAATAAAATCAAGTGAAGGCAAAGCATTGCCATCAAACAAGAGAAGATGGGCAATAAAATTGGCTTCTCTCTCTCCCTTGTGATTGCAGTGGCATAGCTTGGTACATGAGTGGATCCGTGTTGAAGTCTACTGTATTGGCAATGCGAATGAGCCCTCGTAATATACAAAAGGTTGTCCGATTTCAGTTTCACTGTGCTTTTCTGAATCGTTTCCAGTACTAATGAAGGCAAGCATAGATTCTAGAGATCTGACTGATGCACAGTCACGTGTGTGCATATCTCTGAACAGTTGCATTGGTGGTTCAGTGGTAGAATTCTCGTTTGCCATGCGGGAGACCCGGGTTCGATTCCCGGCCAATGCATTGGAGTATATAATCTGTGGTTGCATATCTCTTGTGGAATCCACGTGCGTTGCAATCATATGTCGGCACATTTCCTCTGATAAAATATCACAGAGTTTTTCTTCCTGATCTTTTTAGAATCAGAATTGAAACCATGATGGCTTGGGTTGATTAAGAGCATGGCCATTAAAAGCATGCTTTAACTGCTCCCCGTCGGGGAATTGAACCCCGGTCTCCCGCGTGACAGGCGGGGATACTGACCACTATACTAACGAGGACACGTCATGGTAGTTTTTCTAATGCCAATTTCCTTTTTTTTTCTTTTTTCTGCCCTGCATGCTTCTTCCATGCCTTTGGAACACAAAAACTTCACGGGAAAAGTTTGCAAAAACTCACTCTGATTGCATGGACAAAACCATGCTTTTAACATGTTCTAAACACACAATTAAAGCTCTGTTGTCAGGCAGCTCAAAATCTTCACTAGATAAAGAATACCACTATGCCTTAGCAACAATCCCAAGGAAATCCATAACAGACAAGAACCCACGAAACCCACACCATGAAGAAATGGCACAATGAAAATAGGAACCTAACAACTCAGAACATGCAAATGACTGAACAAGACTTCCCAATACTTTACACCCGTTTCAAGCTTATGTAACTCACAAGGCAATGCTTTCTTGGAAAAGCCAAGAAATGGCTTGACCTGTATGTGTCACAGACCTTGACCTGTATGTGTCACAGAAACTGTCCAGATGAACTGATTGAGAATGAGCGGATTTGATACCTGGACTATTGAGAATTAACTTTCTTGTATGTGTCACACTTTACAATAAACTACAATGCTGCCAGGAAGTGACATTGCTTTCTCCTTCCATGGGCATCTGAATGTACTTCATTTTGGTGGAGAGCATTGTTCATTGAACGCTTTTAGCAACAAACCTGAATAAACTTTCAACACAAAAGTCAAAAACCCTAATGCGCCACAGGCATAAATTTAATGTTGCACTCTTCTGTTGAAATTTGGGCCTGGAATGAAACATAAGAGCTTGTTCTGGTTCTCCTGCAGAGTTGGTCACAGTAGGACCATGCTAAACATGGTTGGTTCTTCAGTCTATAATCCTACATTATGTTTTATTGTATTCTTTGCTGACAGAAATGCAATGGGTACAAGCAAAATAATGTTATGTTCTCCAGCAATAGAAGAAAGTAAGATACAATTGCTCAAACTCTAAATACCCTAAGCGAGAAACAGAAACCGTTGTCAATATCCCAAAAAGCAGTGTCAAGCAATTACGTTGCCACCTAAAAGGAGTCCATAGTTGAGCCAGTGATCAAATTTAGTTCCTACTATCCAGGGCTAAAATTTGTTCGCATGTATGTTATGGTTTTGATACTGAAAATGTAGTTCCTCGGAAATGTAGTCTTTAGTTAAAACTTGCACCAGAAGGACAGGCGTTGTCAGCCTATAATAATACCTGCCGTAACCATTCACAAACAGAGATGATAAGACAATAAAATCAAGTGAAGGCAAAGCATTGCCATCAAACAAGAGAAGATGGGCAATAAAATTGGCTTCTCTCTCTCCCTTGTGATTGCAGTGGCATAGCTTGGTACATGAGTGGATCCGTGTTGAAGTCTACTGTATTGGCAATGCGAATGAGCCCTCGTAATATACAAAAGGTTGTCCGATTTCAGTTTCACTGTGCTTTTCTGAATCGTTTCCAGTACTAATGAAGGCAAGCATAGATTCTAGAGATCTGACTGATGCACAGTCACGTGTGTGCATATCTCTGAACAGTTGCATTGGTGGTTCAGTGGTAGAATTCTCGTTTGCCATGCGGGAGACCCGGGTTCGATTCCCGGCCAATGCATTGGAGTATATAATCTGTGGTTGCATATCTCTTGTGGAATCCACGTGCGTTGCAATCATATGTCGGCACATTTCCTCTGATAAAATATCACAGAGTTTTTCTTCCTGATCTTTTTAGAATCAGAATTGAAACCATGATGGCTTGGGTTGATTAAGAGCATGGCCATTAAAAGCATGCTTTAACTGCTCCCCGTCGGGGAATTGAACCCCGGTCTCCCGCGTGACAGGCGGGGATACTGACCACTATACTAACGAGGACACGTCATGGTAGTTTTTCTAATGCCAATTTCCTTTTTTTTCCTTTTTCTGCCCTGCATGCTTCTTCCATGCCTTTGGAACACAAAAACTTCACGGGAAAAGTTTGCAAAAACTCACTCTGATTGCATGGACAAAACCATGCTTTTAACATGTTCTAAACACACAATTAAAGCTCTGTTGTCAGGCAGCTCAAAATCTTCACTAGATAAAGAATACCACTATGCCTTAGCAACAATCCCAAGGAAATCCATAACAGACAAGAACCCACGAAACCCACACCATGAAGAAATGGCACAATGAAAATAGGAACCTAACAACTCAGAACATGCAAATGACTGAACAAGACTTCCCAATACTTTACACCGGTTTCAAGCTTATGTAACTCACAAGGCAATGCTTTCTTGGAAAAGCCAAGAAATGGCTTGACCTGTATGTGTCACACTTTACAATAAACTACAATGCTGCCAGGAAGTGACATTGCTTTCTCCTTCCATGGGCATCTGAATGTACTTCATTTTGGTGGAGAGCATTGTTCATTGAACGCTTTTAGCAACAAACCTGAATAAACTTTCAACACAAAAGTCAAAAACCCTAATGCGCCACAGGCATAAATTTAATGTTGCACTCTTCTGTTGAAATTTGGGCCTGGAATGAAACATAAGAGCTTGTTCTGGTTCTCCTGCAGAGTTGGTCACAGTAGGACCATGCTAAACATGGTTGGTTCTTCAGTCTATAATCCTACATTATGTTTTATTGTATTCTTTGCTGACAGAAATGCAATGGGTACAAGCAAAATAATGTTATGTTCTCCAGCAATAGAAGAAAGTACAATTGCTCAAACTCTAAATACCCTAAGCGAGAAACAGAAACCGTTGTCAATATCCCAAAAAGCAGTGTCAAGCAATTACGTTGCCACCTAAAAGGAGTCCATAGTTGAGCCAGTGATCAAATTTAGTTCCTACTATCCAGGGCTAAAATTTGTTCGCATGTATGTTATGGTTTTGATACTGAAAATGTAGTTCCTCGGAAATGTAGTCTTTAGTTAAAACTTGCACCAGAAGGACAGGCGTTGTCAGCCTATAATAATACCTGCCGTAACCATTCACAAACAGAGATGATAAGACAATAAAATCAAGTGAAGGCAAAGCATTGCCATCAAACAAGAGAAGATGGGCAATAAAATTGGCTTCTCTCTCTCCCTTGTGATTGCAGTGGCATAGCTTGGTACATGAGTGGATCCGTGTTGAAGTCTACTGTATTGGCAATGCGAATGAGCCCTCGTAATATACAAAAGGTTGTCCGATTTCAGTTTCACTGTGCTTTTCTGAATCGTTTCCAGTACTAATGAAGGCAAGCATAGATTCTAGAGATCTGACTGATGCACAGTCACGTGTGTGCATATCTCTGAACAGTTGCATTGGTGGTTCAGTGGTAGAATTCTCGTTTGCCATGCGGGAGACCCGGGTTCGATTCCCGGCCAATGCATTGGAGTATATAATCTGTGGTTGCATATCTCTTGTGGAATCCACGTGCGTTGCAATCATATGTCGGCACATTTCCTCTGATAAAATATCACAGAGTTTTTCTTCCTGATCTTTTTAGAATCAGAATTGAAACCATGATGGCTTGGGTTGATTAAGAGCATGGCCATTAAAAGCATGCTTTAACTGCTCCCCGTCGGGGAATTGAACCCCGGTCTCCCGCGTGACAGGCGGGGATACTGACCACTATACTAACGAGGACACGTCATGGTAGTTTTTCTAATGCCAATTTCCTTTTTTTTCTTTTTCTGCCCTGCATGCTTCTTCCATGCCTTTGGAACACAAAAACTTCACGGGAAAAGTTTGCAAAAACTCACTCTGATTGCATGGACAAAACCATGCTTTTAACATGTTCTAAACACACAATTAAAGCTCTGTTGTCAGGCAGCTCAAAATCTTCACTAGATAAAGAATACCACTATGCCTTAGCAACAATCCCAAGGAAATCCATAACAGACAAGAACCCACGAAACCCACACCATGAAGAAATGGCACAATGAAAATAGGAACCTAACAACTCAGAACATGCAAATGACTGAACAAGACTTCCCAATACTTTACACCGGTTTCAAGCTTATGTAACTCACAAGGCAATGCTTTCTTGGAAAAGCCAAGAAATGGCTTGACCTGTATGTGTCACACTTTACAATAAACTACAATGCTGCCAGGAAGTGACATTGCTTTCTCCTTCCATGGGCATCTGAATGTACTTCATTTTGGTGGAGAGCATTGTTCATTGAACGCTTTTAGCAACAAACCTGAATAAACTTTCAACACAAAAGTCAAAAACCCTAATGCGCCACAGGCATAAATTTAATGTTGCACTCTTCTGTTGAAATTTGGGCCTGGAATGAAACATAAGAGCTTGTTCTGGTTCTCCTGCAGAGTTGGTCACAGTAGGACCATGCTAAACATGGTTGGTTCTTCAGTCTATAATCCTACATTATGTTTTATTGTATTCTTTGCTGACAGAAATGCAATGGGTACAAGCAAAATAATGTTATGTTCTCCAGCAATAGAAGAAAGTACAATTGCTCAAACTCTAAATACCCTAAGCGAGAAACAGAAACCGTTGTCAATATCCCAAAAAGCAGTGTCAAGCAATTACGTTGCCACCTAAAAGGAGTCCATAGTTGAGCCAGTGATCAAATTTAGTTCCTACTATCCAGGGCTAAAATTTGTTCGCATGTATGTTATGGTTTTGATACTGAAAATGTAGTTCCTCGGAAATGTAGTCTTTAGTTAAAACTTGCACCAGAAGGACAGGCGTTGTCAGCCTATAATAATACCTGCCGTAACCATTCACAAACAGAGATGATAAGACAATAAAATCAAGTGAAGGCAAAGCATTGCCATCAAACAAGAGAAGATGGGCAATAAAATTGGCTTCTCTCTCTCCCTTGTGATTGCAGTGGCATAGCTTGGTACATGAGTGGATCCGTGTTGAAGTCTACTGTATTGGCAATGCGAATGAGCCCTCGTAATATACAAAAGGTTGTCCGATTTCAGTTTCACTGTGCTTTTCTGAATCGTTTCCAGTACTAATGAAGGCAAGCATAGATTCTAGAGATCTGACTGATGCACAGTCACGTGTGTGCATATCTCTGAACAGTTGCATTGGTGGTTCAGTGGTAGAATTCTCGTTTGCCATGCGGGAGACCCGGGTTCGATTCCCGGCCAATGCATTGGAGTATATAATCTGTGGTTGCATATCTCTTGTGGAATCCACGTGCGTTGCAATCATATGTCGGCACATTTCCTCTGATAAAATATCACAGAGTTTTTCTTCCTGATCTTTTTAGAATCAGAATTGAAACCATGATGGCTTGGGTTGATTAAGAGCATGGCCATTAAAAGCATGCTTTAACTGCTCCCCGTCGGGGAATTGAACCCCGGTCTCCCGCGTGACAGGCGGGGATACTGACCACTATACTAACGAGGACACGTCATGGTAGTTTTTCTAATGCCAATTTCCTTTTTTTTTCTTTTTTCTGCCCTGCATGCTTCTTCCATGCCTTTGGAACACAAAAACTTCACGGGAAAAGTTTGCAAAAACTCACTCTGATTGCATGGACAAAACCATGCTTTTAACATGTTCTAAACACACAATTAAAGCTCTGTTGTCAGGCAGCTCAAAATCTTCACTAGATAAAGAATACCACTATGCCTTAGCAACAATCCCAAGGAAATCCATAACAGACAAGAACCCACGAAACCCACACCATGAAGAAATGGCACAATGAAAATAGGAACCTAACAACTCAGAACATGCAAATGACTGAACAAGACTTCCCAATACTTTACACCCGTTTCAAGCTTATGTAACTCACAAGGCAATGCTTTCTTGGAAAAGCCAAGAAATGGCTTGACCTGTATGTGTCACAGACCTTGACCTGTATGTGTCACAGAAACTGTCCAGATGAACTGATTGAGAATGAGCGGATTTGATACCTGGACTATTGAGAATTAACTTTCTTGTATGTGTCACACTTTACAATAAACTACAATGCTGCCAGGAAGTGACATTGCTTTCTCCTTCCATGGGCATCTGAATGTACTTCATTTTGGTGGAGAGCATTGTTCATTGAACGCTTTTAGCAACAAACCTGAATAAACTTTCAACACAAAAGTCAAAAACCCTAATGCGCCACAGGCATAAATTTAATGTTGCACTCTTCTGTTGAAATTTGGGCCTGGAATGAAACATAAGAGCTTGTTCTGGTTCTCCTGCAGAGTTGGTCACAGTAGGACCATGCTAAACATGGTTGGTTCTTCAGTCTATAATCCTACATTATGTTTTATTGTATTCTTTGCTGACAGAAATGCAATGGGTACAAGCAAAATAATGTTATGTTCTCCAGCAATAGAAGAAAGTACAATTGCTCAAACTCTAAATACCCTAAGCGAGAAACAGAAACCGTTGTCAATATCCCAAAAAGCAGTGTCAAGCAATTACGTTGCCACCTAAAAGGAGTCCATAGTTGAGCCAGTGATCAAATTTAGTTCCTACTATCCAGGGCTAAAATTTGTTCGCATGTATGTTATGGTTTTGATACTGAAAATGTAGTTCCTCGGAAATGTAGTCTTTAGTTAAAACTTGCACCAGAAGGACAGGCGTTGTCAGCCTATAATAATACCTGCCGTAACCATTCACAAACAGAGATGATAAGACAATAAAATCAAGTGAAGGCAAAGCATTGCCATCAAACAAGAGAAGATGGGCAATAAAATTGGCTTCTCTCTCTCCCTTGTGATTGCAGTGGCATAGCTTGGTACATGAGTGGATCCGTGTTGAAGTCTACTGTATTGGCAATGCGAATGAGCCCTCGTAATATACAAAAGGTTGTCCGATTTCAGTTTCACTGTGCTTTTCTGAATCGTTTCCAGTACTAATGAAGGCAAGCATAGATTCTAGAGATCTGACTGATGCACAGTCACGTGTGTGCATATCTCTGAACAGTTGCATTGGTGGTTCAGTGGTAGAATTCTCGTTTGCCATGCGGGAGACCCGGGTTCGATTCCCGGCCAATGCATTGGAGTATATAATCTGTGGTTGCATATCTCTTGTGGAATCCACGTGCGTTGCAATCATATGTCGGCACATTTCCTCTGATAAAATATCACAGAGTTTTTCTTCCTGATCTTTTTAGAATCAGAATTGAAACCATGATGGCTTGGGTTGATTAAGAGCATGGCCATTAAAAGCATGCTTTAACTGCTCCCCGTCGGGGAATTGAACCCCGGTCTCCCGCGTGACAGGCGGGGATACTGACCACTATACTAACGAGGACACGTCATGGTAGTTTTTCTAATGCCAATTTCCTTTTTTTTTCTTTTTTCTGCCCTGCATGCTTCTTCCATGCCTTTGGAACACAAAAACTTCACGGGAAAAGTTTGCAAAAACTCACTCTGATTGCATGGACAAAACCATGCTTTTAACATGTTCTAAACACACAATTAAAGCTCTGTTGTCAGGCAGCTCAAAATCTTCACGATAAAGAATACCACTATGCCTTAGCAACAATCCCAAGGAAATCCATAACAGACAAGAACCCACGAAACCCACACCATGAAGAAATGGCACAATGAAAATAGGAACCTAACAACTCAGAACATGCAAATGACTGAACAAGACTTCCCAATACTTTACACCGGTTTCAAGCTTATGTAACTCACAAGGCAATGCTTTCTTGGAAAAGCCAAGAAATGGCTTGACCTGTATGTGTCACACTTTACAATAAACTACAATGCTGCCAGGAAGTGACATTGCTTTCTCCTTCCATGGGCATCTGAATGTACTTCATTTTGGTGGAGAGCATTGTTCATTGAACGCTTTTAGCAACAAACCTGAATAAACTTTCAACACAAAAGTCAAAAACCCTAATGCGCCACAGGCATAAATTTAATGTTGCACTCTTCTGTTGAAATTTGGGCCTGGAATGAAACATAAGAGCTTGTTCTGGTTCTCCTGCAGAGTTGGTCACAGTAGGACCATGCTAAACATGGTTGGTTCTTCAGTCTATAATCCTACATTATGTTTTATTGTATTCTTTGCTGACAGAAATGCAATGGGTACAAGCAAAATAATGTTATGTTCTCCAGCAATAGAAGAAAGTACAATTGCTCAAACTCTAAATACCCTAAGCGAGAAACAGAAACCGTTGTCAATATCCCAAAAAGCAGTGTCAAGCAATTACGTTGCCACCTAAAAGGAGTCCATAGTTGAGCCAGTGATCAAATTTAGTTCCTACTATCCAGGGCTAAAATTTGTTCGCATGTATGTTATGGTTTTGATACTGAAAATGTAGTTCCTCGGAAATGTAGTCTTTAGTTAAAACTTGCACCAGAAGGACAGGCGTTGTCAGCCTATAATAATACCTGCCGTAACCATTCACAAACAGAGATGATAAGACAATAAAATCAAGTGAAGGCAAAGCATTGCCATCAAACAAGAGAAGATGGGCAATAAAATTGGCTTCTCTCTCTCCCTTGTGATTGCAGTGGCATAGCTTGGTACATGAGTGGATCCGTGTTGAAGTCTACTGTATTGGCAATGCGAATGAGCCCTCGTAATATACAAAAGGTTGTCCGATTTCAGTTTCACTGTGCTTTTCTGAATCGTTTCCAGTACTAATGAAGGCAAGCATAGATTCTAGAGATCTGACTGATGCACAGTCACGTGTGTGCATATCTCTGAACAGTTGCATTGGTGGTTCAGTGGTAGAATTCTCGTTTGCCATGCGGGAGACCCGGGTTCGATTCCCGGCCAATGCATTGGAGTATATAATCTGTGGTTGCATATCTCTTGTGGAATCCACGTGCGTTGCAATCATATGTCGGCACATTTCCTCTGATAAAATATCACAGAGTTTTTCTTCCTGATCTTTTTAGAATCAGAATTGAAACCATGATGGCTTGGGTTGATTAAGAGCATGGCCATTAAAAGCATGCTTTAACTGCTCCCCGTCGGGGAATTGAACCCCGGTCTCCCGCGTGACAGGCGGGGATACTGACCACTATACTAACGAGGACACGTCATGGTAGTTTTTCTAATGCCAATTTCCTTTTTTTTTCTTTTTTCTGCCCTGCATGCTTCTTCCATGCCTTTGGAACACAAAAACTTCACGGGAAAAGTTTGCAAAAACTCACTCTGATTGCATGGACAAAACCATGCTTTTAACATGTTCTAAACACACAATTAAAGCTCTGTTGTCAGGCAGCTCAAAATCTTCACTAGATAAAGAATACCACTATGCCTTAGCAACAATCCCAAGGAAATCCATAACAGACAAGAACCCACGAAACCCACACCATGAAGAAATGGCACAATGAAAATAGGAACCTAACAACTCAGAACATGCAAATGACGAACAAGACTTCCCAATACTTTACACCGGTTTCAAGCTTATGTAACTCACAAGGCAATGCTTTCTTGGAAAAGCCAAGAAATGGCTTGACCTGTATGTGTCACACTTTACAATAAACTACAATGCTGCCAGGAAGTGACATTGCTTTCTCCTTCCATGGGCATCTGAATGTACTTCATTTTGGTGGAGAGCATTGTTCATTGAACGCTTTTAGCAACAAACCTGAATAAACTTTCAACACAAAAGTCAAAAACCCTAATGCGCCACAGGCATAAATTTAATGTTGCACTCTTCTGTTGAAATTTGGGCCTGGAATGAAACATAAGAGCTTGTTCTGGTTCTCCTGCAGAGTTGGTCACAGTAGGACCATGCTAAACATGGTTGGTTCTTCAGTCTATAATCCTACATTATGTTTTATTGTATTCTTTGCTGACAGAAATGCAATGGGTACAAGCAAAATAATGTTATGTTCTCCAGCAATAGAAGAAAGTACAATTGCTCAAACTCTAAATACCCTAAGCGAGAAACAGAAACCGTTGTCAATATCCCAAAAAGCAGTGTCAAGCAATTACGTTGCCACCTAAAAGGAGTCCATAGTTGAGCCAGTGATCAAATTTAGTTCCTACTATCCAGGGCTAAAATTTGTTCGCATGTATGTTATGGTTTTGATACTGAAAATGTAGTTCCTCGGAAATGTAGTCTTTAGTTAAAACTTGCACCAGAAGGACAGGCGTTGTCAGCCTATAATAATACCTGCCGTAACCATTCACAAACAGAGATGATAAGACAATAAAATCAAGTGAAGGCAAAGCATTGCCATCAAACAAGAGAAGATGGGCAATAAAATTGGCTTCTCTCTCTCCCTTGTGATTGCAGTGGCATAGCTTGGTACATGAGTGGATCCGTGTTGAAGTCTACTGTATTGGCAATGCGAATGAGCCCTCGTAATATACAAAAGGTTGTCCGATTTCAGTTTCACTGTGCTTTTCTGAATCGTTTCCAGTACTAATGAAGGCAAGCATAGATTCTAGAGATCTGACTGATGCACAGTCACGTGTGTGCATATCTCTGAACAGTTGCATTGGTGGTTCAGTGGTAGAATTCTCGTTTGCCATGCGGGAGACCCGGGTTCGATTCCCGGCCAATGCATTGGAGTATATAATCTGTGGTTGCATATCTCTTGTGGAATCCACGTGCGTTGCAATCATATGTCGGCACATTTCCTCTGATAAAATATCACAGAGTTTTTCTTCCTGATCTTTTTAGAATCAGAATTGAAACCATGATGGCTTGGGTTGATTAAGAGCATGGCCATTAAAAGCATGCTTTAACTGCTCCCCGTCGGGGAATTGAACCCCGGTCTCCCGCGTGACAGGCGGGGATACTGACCACTATACTAACGAGGACACGTCATGGTAGTTTTTCTAATGCCAATTTCCTTTTTTTTTCTTTTTTCTGCCCTGCATGCTTCTTCCATGCCTTTGGAACACAAAAACTTCACGGGAAAAGTTTGCAAAAACTCACTCTGATTGCATGGACAAAACCATGCTTTTAACATGTTCTAAACACACAATTAAAGCTCTGTTGTCAGGCAGCTCAAAATCTTCACTAGATAAAGAATACCACTATGCCTTAGCAACAATCCCAAGGAAATCCACAACAGACAAGAACCCACGAAACCCACACCATGAAGAAATGGCACAATGAAAATAGGAACCTAACAACTCAGAACATGCAAATGACGAACAAGACTTCCCAATACTTTACACCGGTTTCAAGCTTATGTAACTCACAAGGCAATGCTTTCTTGGAAAAGCCAAGAAATGGCTTGACCTGTATGTGTCACACTTTACAATAAACTACAATGCTGCCAGGAAGTGACATTGCTTTCTCCTTCCATGGGCATCTGAATGTACTTCATTTTGGTGGAGAGCATTGTTCATTGAACGCTTTTAGCAACAAACCTGAATAAACTTTCAACACAAAAGTCAAAAACCCTAATGCGCCACAGGCATAAATTTAATGTTGCACTCTTCTGTTGAAATTTGGGCCTGGAATGAAACATAAGAGCTTGTTCTGGTTCTCCTGCAGAGTTGGTCACAGTAGGACCATGCTAAACATGGTTGGTTCTTCAGTCTATAATCCTACATTATGTTTTATTGTATTCTTTGCTGACAGAAATGCAATGGGTACAAGCAAAATAATGTTATGTTCTCCAGCAATAGAAGAAAGTACAATTGCTCAAACTCTAAATACCCTAAGCGAGAAACAGAAACCGTTGTCAATATCCCAAAAAGCAGTGTCAAGCAATTACGTTGCCACCTAAAAGGAGTCCATAGTTGAGCCAGTGATCAAATTTAGTTCCTACTATCCAGGGCTAAAATTTGTTCGCATGTATGTTATGGTTTTGATACTGAAAATGTAGTTCCTCGGAAATGTAGTCTTTAGTTAAAACTTGCACCAGAAGGACAGGCGTTGTCAGCCTATAATAATACCTGCCGTAACCATTCACAAACAGAGATGATAAGACAATAAAATCAAGTGAAGGCAAAGCATTGCCATCAAACAAGAGAAGATGGGCAATAAAATTGGCTTCTCTCTCTCCCTTGTGATTGCAGTGGCATAGCTTGGTACATGAGTGGATCCGTGTTGAAGTCTACTGTATTGGCAATGCGAATGAGCCCTCGTAATATACAAAAGGTTGTCCGATTTCAGTTTCACTGTGCTTTTCTGAATCGTTTCCAGTACTAATGAAGGCAAGCATAGATTCTAGTGATCTGACTGATGTACAGTCACGTGTGTGCATATCTCTGAACAGTTGCATTGGTGGTTCAGTGGTAGAATTCTCGTTTGCCATGCGGGAGACCCGGGTTCGATTCCCGGCCAATGCATTGGAGTATATAATCTGTGGTTGCATATCTCTTGTGGAATCCACGTGCGTTGCAATCATATGTCGGCACATTTCCTCTGATAAAATATCACAGAGTTTTTCTTCCTGATCTTTTTAGAATCAGAATTGAAACCATGATGGCTTGGGTTGATTAAGAGCATGGCCATTAAAAGCATGCTTTAACTGCTCCCCGTCGGGGAATTGAACCCCGGTCTCCCGCGTGACAGGCGGGGATACTGACCACTATACTAACGAGGACACGTCATGGTAGTTTTTCTAATGCCAATTTCCTTTTTTTTTCTTTTTTCTGCCCTGCATGCTTCTTCCATGCCTTTGGAACACAAAAACTTCACGGGAAAAGTTTGCAAAAACTCACTCTGATTGCATGGACAAAACCATGCTTTTAACATGTTCTAAACACACAATTAAAGCTCTGTTGTCAGGCAGCTCAAAATCTTCACTAGATAAAGAATACCACTATGCCTTAGCAACAATCCCAAGGAAATCCATAACAGACAAGAACCCACGAAACCCACACCATGAAGAAATGGCACAATGAAAATAGGAACCTAACAACTCAGAACATGCAAATGACTGAACAAGACTTCCCAATACTTTACACCGGTTTCAAGCTTATGTAACTCACAAGGCAATGCTTTCTTGGAAAAGCCAAGAAATGGCTTGACCTGTATGTGTCACACTTTACAATAAACTACAATGCTGCCAGGAAGTGACATTGCTTTCTCCTTCCATGGGCATCTGAATGTACTTCATTTTGGTGGAGAGCATTGTTCATTGAACGCTTTTAGCAACAAACCTGAATAAACTTTCAACACAAAAGTCAAAAACCCTAATGCGCCACAGGCATAAATTTAATGTTGCACTCTTCTGTTGAAATTTGGGCCTGGAATGAAACATAAGAGCTTGTTCTGGTTCTCCTGCAGAGTTGGTCACAGTAGGACCATGCTAAACATGGTTGGTTCTTCAGTCTATAATCCTACATTATGTTTTATTGTATTCTTTGCTGACAGAAATGCAATGGGTACAAGCAAAATAATGTTATGTTCTCCAGCAATAGAAGAAAGTACAATTGCTCAAACTCTAAATACCCTAAGCGAGAAACAGAAACCGTTGTCAATATCCCAAAAAGCAGTGTCAAGCAATTACGTTGCCACCTAAAAGGAGTCCATAGTTGAGCCAGTGATCAAATTTAGTTCCTACTATCCAGGGCTAAAATTTGTTCGCATGTATGTTATGGTTTTGATACTGAAAATGTAGTTCCTCGGAAATGTAGTCTTTAGTTAAAACTTGCACCAGAAGGACAGGCGTTGTCAGCCTATAATAATACCTGCCGTAACCATTCACAAACAGAGATGATAAGACAATAAAATCAAGTGAAGGCAAAGCATTGCCATCAAACAAGAGAAGATGGGCAATAAAATTGGCTTCTCTCTCTCCCTTGTGATTGCAGTGGCATAGCTTGGTACATGAGTGGATCCGTGTTGAAGTCTACTGTATTGGCAATGCGAATGAGCCCTCGTAATATACAAAAGGTTGTCCGATTTCAGTTTCACTGTGCTTTTCTGAATCGTTTCCAGTACTAATGAAGGCAAGCATAGATTCTAGAGATCTGACTGATGCACAGTCACGTGTGTGCATATCTCTGAACAGTTGCATTGGTGGTTCAGTGGTAGAATTCTCGTTTGCCATGCGGGAGACCCGGGTTCGATTCCCGGCCAATGCATTGGAGTATATAATCTGTGGTTGCATATCTCTTGTGGAATCCACGTGCGTTGCAATCATATGTCGGCACATTTCCTCTGATAAAATATCACAGAGTTTTTCTTCTTGATCTTTTTAGAATCAGAATTGAAACCATGATGGCTTGGGTTGATTAAGAGCATGGCCATTAAAAGCATGCTTTAACTGCTCCCCGTCGGGGAATTGAACCCCGGTCTCCCGCGTGACAGGCGGGGATACTGACCACTATACTAACGAGGACACGTCATGGTAGTTTTTCTAATGCCAATTTCCTTTTTTTTTCTTTTTTCTGCCCTGCATGCTTCTTCCATGCCTTTGGAACACAAAAACTTCACGGGAAAAGTTTGCAAAAACTCACTCTGATTGCATGGACAAAACCATGCTTTTAACATGTTCTAAACACACAATTAAAGCTCTGTTGTCAGGCAGCTCAAAATCTTCACGATAAAGAATACCACTATGCCTTAGCAACAATCCCAAGGAAATCCATAACAGACAAGAACCCACGAAACCCACACCATGAAGAAATGGCACAATGAAAATAGGAACCTAACAACTCAGAACATGCAAATGACTGAACAAGACTTCCCAATACTTTACACCGGTTTCAAGCTTATGTAACTCACAAGGCAATGCTTTCTTGGAAAAGCCAAGAAATGGCTTGACCTGTATGTGTCACACTTTACAATAAACTACAATGCTGCCAGGAAGTGACATTGCTTTCTCCTTCCATGGGCATCTGAATGTACTTCATTTTGGTGGAGAGCATTGTTCATTGAACGCTTTTAGCAACAAACCTGAATAAACTTTCAACACAAAAGTCAAAAACCCTAATGCGCCACAGGCATAAATTTAATGTTGCACTCTTCTGTTGAAATTTGGGCCTGGAATGAAACATAAGAGCTTGTTCTGGTTCTCCTGCAGAGTTGGTCACAGTAGGACCATGCTAAACATGGTTGGTTCTTCAGTCTATAATCCTACATTATGTTTTATTGTATTCTTTGCTGACAGAAATGCAATGGGTACAAGCAAAATAATGTTATGTTCTCCAGCAATAGAAGAAAGTAAGATACAATTGCTCAAACTCTAAATACCCTAAGCGAGAAACAGAAACCGTTGTCAATATCCCAAAAAGCAGTGTCAAGCAATTACGTTGCCACCTAAAAGGAGTCCATAGTTGAGCCAGTGATCAAATTTAGTTCCTACTATCCAGGGCTAAAATTTGTTCGCATGTATGTTATGGTTTTGATACTGAAAATGTAGTTCCTCGGAAATGTAGTCTTTAGTTAAAACTTGCACCAGAAGGACAGGCGTTGTCAGCCTATAATAATACCTGTCGTAACCATTCACAAACAGAGATGATAAGACAATAAAATCAAGTGAAGGCAAAGCATTGCCATCAAACAAGAGAAGATGGGCAATAAAATTGGCTTCTCTCTCTCCCTTGTGATTGCAGTGGCATAGCTTGGTACATGAGTGGATCCGTGTTGAAGTCTACTGTATTGGCAATGCGAATGAGCCCTCGTAATATACAAAAGGTTGTCCGATTTCAGTTTCACTGTGCTTTTCTGAATCGTTTCCAGTACTAATGAAGGCAAGCATAGATTCTAGTGATCTGACTGATGTACAGTCACGTGTGTGCATATCTCTGAACAGTTGCATTGGTGGTTCAGTGGTAGAATTCTCGTTTGCCATGCGGGAGACCCGGGTTCGATTCCCGGCCAATGCATTGGAGTATATAATCTGTGGTTGCATATCTCTTGTGGAATCCACGTGCGTTGCAATCATATGTCGGCACATTTCCTCTGATAAAATATCACAGAGTTTTTCTTCCTGATCTTTTTAGAATCAGAATTGAAACCATGATGGCTTGGGTTGATTAAGAGCATGGCCATTAAAAGCATGCTTTAACTGCTCCCCGTCGGGGAATTGAACCCCGGTCTCCCGCGTGACAGGCGGGGATACTGACCACTATACTAACGAGGACACGTCATGGTAGTTTTTCTAATGCCAATTTCCTTTTTTTTTCTTTTTTCTGCCCTGCATGCTTCTTCCATGCCTTTGGAACACAAAAACTTCACGGGAAAAGTTTGCAAAAACTCACTCTGATTGCATGGACAAAACCATGCTTTTAACATGTTCTAAACACACAATTAAAGCTCTGTTGTCAGGCAGCTCAAAATCTTCACTAGATAAAGAATACCACTATGCCTTAGCAACAATCCCAAGGAAATCCATAACAGACAAGAACCCACGAAACCCACACCATGAAGAAATGGCACAATGAAAATAGGAACCTAACAACTCAGAACATGCAAATGACTGAACAAGACTTCCCAATACTTTACACCGGTTTCAAGCTTATGTAACTCACAAGGCAATGCTTTCTTGGAAAAGCCAAGAAATGGCTTGACCTGTATGTGTCACACTTTACAATAAACTACAATGCTGCCAGGAAGTGACATTGCTTTCTCCTTCCATGGGCATCTGAATGTACTTCATTTTGGTGGAGAGCATTGTTCATTGAACGCTTTTAGCAACAAACCTGAATAAACTTTCAACACAAAAGTCAAAAACCCTAATGCGCCACAGGCATAAATTTAATGTTGCACTCTTCTGTTGAAATTTGGGCCTGGAATGAAACATAAGAGCTTGTTCTGGTTCTCCTGCAGAGTTGGTCACAGTAGGACCATGCTAAACATGGTTGGTTCTTCAGTCTATAATCCTACATTATGTTTTATTGTATTCTTTGCTGACAGAAATGCAATGGGTACAAGCAAAATAATGTTATGTTCTCCAGCAATAGAAGAAAGTACAATTGCTCAAACTCTAAATACCCTAAGCGAGAAACAGAAACCGTTGTCAATATCCCAAAAAGCAGTGTCAAGCAATTACGTTGCCACCTAAAAGGAGTCCATAGTTGAGCCAGTGATCAAATTTAGTTCCTACTATCCAGGGCTAAAATTTGTTCGCATGTATGTTATGGTTTTGATACTGAAAATGTAGTTCCTCGGAAATGTAGTCTTTAGTTAAAACTTGCACCAGAAGGACAGGCGTTGTCAGCCTATAATAATACCTGCCGTAACCATTCACAAACAGAGATGATAAGACAATAAAATCAAGTGAAGGCAAAGCATTGCCATCAAACAAGAGAAGATG
The DNA here is from genome assembly GCA_038048925.1 of Garcialebias charrua. NCBI lineage: Eukaryota > Metazoa > Chordata > Actinopteri > Cyprinodontiformes > Rivulidae > Garcialebias > Garcialebias charrua. The sequence continues at coordinate 3,159 of JBBPBX010044388.1, read as the reverse complement.
GGCAATAAAATTGGCTTCTCTCTCTCCCTTGTGATTGCAGTGGCATAGCTTGGTACATGAGTGGATCCGTGTTGAAGTCTACTGTATTGGCAATGCGAATGAGCCCTCGTAATATACAAAAGGTTGTCCGATTTCAGTTTCACTGTGCTTTTCTGAATCGTTTCCAGTACTAATGAAGGCAAGCATAGATTCTAGAGATCTGACTGATGCACAGTCACGTGTGTGCATATCTCTGAACAGTTGCATTGGTGGTTCAGTGGTAGAATTCTCGTTTGCCATGCGGGAGACCCGGGTTCGATTCCCGGCCAATGCATTGGAGTATATAATCTGTGGTTGCATATCTCTTGTGGAATCCACGTGCGTTGCAATCATATGTCGGCACATTTCCTCTGATAAAATATCACAGAGTTTTTCTTCTTGATCTTTTTAGAATCAGAATTGAAACCATGATGGCTTGGGTTGATTAAGAGCATGGCCATTAAAAGCATGCTTTAACTGCTCCCCGTCGGGGAATTGAACCCCGGTCTCCCGCGTGACAGGCGGGGATACTGACCACTATACTAACGAGGACACGTCATGGTAGTTTTTCTAATGCCAATTTCCTTTTTTTTTCTTTTTTCTGCCCTGCATGCTTCTTCCATGCCTTTGGAACACAAAAACTTCACGGGAAAAGTTTGCAAAAACTCACTCTGATTGCATGGACAAAACCATGCTTTTAACATGTTCTAAACACACAATTAAAGCTCTGTTGTCAGGCAGCTCAAAATCTTCACGATAAAGAATACCACTATGCCTTAGCAACAATCCCAAGGAAATCCATAACAGACAAGAACCCACGAAACCCACACCATGAAGAAATGGCACAATGAAAATAGGAACCTAACAACTCAGAACATGCAAATGACTGAACAAGACTTCCCAATACTTTACACCGGTTTCAAGCTTATGTAACTCACAAGGCAATGCTTTCTTGGAAAAGCCAAGAAATGGCTTGACCTGTATGTGTCACACTTTACAATAAACTACAATGCTGCCAGGAAGTGACATTGCTTTCTCCTTCCATGGGCATCTGAATGTACTTCATTTTGGTGGAGAGCATTGTTCATTGAACGCTTTTAGCAACAAACCTGAATAAACTTTCAACACAAAAGTCAAAAACCCTAATGCGCCACAGGCATAAATTTAATGTTGCACTCTTCTGTTGAAATTTGGGCCTGGAATGAAACATAAGAGCTTGTTCTGGTTCTCCTGCAGAGTTGGTCACAGTAGGACCATGCTAAACATGGTTGGTTCTTCAGTCTATAATCCTACATTATGTTTTATTGTATTCTTTGCTGACAGAAATGCAATGGGTACAAGCAAAATAATGTTATGTTCTCCAGCAATAGAAGAAAGTACAATTGCTCAAACTCTAAATACCCTAAGCGAGAAACAGAAACCGTTGTCAATATCCCAAAAAGCAGTGTCAAGCAATTACGTTGCCACCTAAAAGGAGTCCATAGTTGAGCCAGTGATCAAATTTAGTTCCTACTATCCAGGGCTAAAATTTGTTCGCATGTATGTTATGGTTTTGATACTGAAAATGTAGTTCCTCGGAAATGTAGTCTTTAGTTAAAACTTGCACCAGAAGGACAGGCGTTGTCAGCCTATAATAATACCTGCCGTAACCATTCACAAACAGAGATGATAAGACAATAAAATCAAGTGAAGGCAAAGCATTGCCATCAAACAAGAGAAGATGGGCAATAAAATTGGCTTCTCTCTCTCCCTTGTGATTGCAGTGGCATAGCTTGGTACATGAGTGGATCCGTGTTGAAGTCTACTGTATTGGCAATGCGAATGAGCCCTCGTAATATACAAAAGGTTGTCCGATTTCAGTTTCACTGTGCTTTTCTGAATCGTTTCCAGTACTAATGAAGGCAAGCATAGATTCTAGAGATCTGACTGATGCACAGTCACGTGTGTGCATATCTCTGAACATTTCATTGGTGGTTCAGTGGTAGAATTCTCGTTTGCCATGCGGGAGACCTGGGTTCGATTCCCGGCCAATGCATTGGAGTATATAATCTGTGGTTGCATATCTCTTGTGGAATCCACGTGCGTTGCAATCATATGTCGGCACATTTCCTCTGATAAAATATCACAGAGTTTTTCTTCTTGATCTTTTTAGAATCAGAATTGAAACCATGATGGCTTGGGTTGATTAAGAGCATGGCCATTAAAAGCATGCTTTAACTGCTCCCCGTCGGGGAATTGAACCCCGGTCTCCCGCGTGACAGGCGGGGATACTGACCACTATACTAACGAGGACACGTCATGGTAGTTTTTCTAATGCCAATTTCCTTTTTTTCTCTTTTTTCTGCCCTGCATGCTTCTTCCATGCCTTTGGAACACAAAAACTTCACGGGAAAAGTTTGCAAAAACTCACTCTGATTGCATGGACAAAACCATGCTTTTAACATGTTCTAAACACACAATTAAAGCTCTGTTGTCAGGCAGCTCAAAATCTTCACGATAAAGAATACCACTATGCCTTAGCAACAATCCCAAGGAAATCCATAACAGACAAGAACCCACGAAACCCACACCATGAAGAAATGGCACAATGAAAATAGGAACCTAACAACTCAGAACATGCAAATGACTGAACAAGACTTCCCAATACTTTACACCGGTTTCAAGCTTATGTAACTCACAAGGCAATGCTTTCTTGGAAAAGCCAAGAAATGGCTTGACCTGTATGTGTCACACTTTACAATAAACTACAATGCTGCCAGGAAGTGACATTGCTTTCTCCTTCCATGGGCATCTGAATGTACTTCATTTTGGTGGAGAGCATTGTTCATTGAACGCTTTTAGCAACAAACCTGAATAAACTTTCAACACAAAAGTCAAAAACCCTAATGCGCCACAGGCATAAATTTAATGTTGCACTCTTCTGTTGAAATTTGGGCCTGGAATGAAACATAAGAGCTTGTTCTGGTTCTCCTGCAGAGTTGGTCACAGTAGGACCATGCTAAACATGGTTGGTTCTTCAGTCTATAATCCTACATTATGTTTTATTGTATTCTTTGCTGACAGAAATGCAATGGGTACAAGCAAAATAATGTTATGTTCTCCAGCAATAGAAGAAAGTAAGATACAATTGCTCAAACTCTA
>JBBPBX010044387.1:3642-27484 GCA_038048925.1 Garcialebias charrua | reverse complement strand
ATATATATACATATATATATATATATATATATACGTATATATATATATTTTTATTTTTATGAGAGATGCATCGTAACCACAAAACATCGTAACTCTAGACCGTCGTAACCCGAGGACTACCTGTACCAAATATATTCACACTTGAAGCACTAACAGATCGTCCAACATCTTTGTTTAAAGCTTCAGTAAGTCATGCAACAGTTGCATGCATTCTTTGAAGAGACCTACCTTGTGCTACCTCATTTTTGCTGTCAAAGGAGAAATAGACTTCTCTAAGCACATCATTTGCATCTTGTGCTTCATGAATAAGAAAACAAAATTAGATCTGACCATCAAAATAATAGTTTGTAAAGTTGGATCTTAATTTTTAATATACGGTTTTACCATCAGTGTGAGATCTTGAGAGTGAGTGGTCAGTAACACTTGCTCAAACGTTCAAACACTACCAATTTCTGAGAAAGGTAATATAAAAAAGTTTGAACACTCCTAAGAGCTAAAGACACTAAGAAACTTCTGGCACATACTAGAAGATATTCTCCACAGTACATGTGCTGCTTTAGGAGTCAGGTGCGCACATCAAACATATTTCAGTATTTAGCCTCACATCTACGCTGCAGCAAAAAAGAAAAGGCGAGATCAACTTTGAAATGGTGTGGACAAGCTGCCCTCAAACACAGGAAGCAGGAAGGTTGAGTCCGGGCCTCGGGTTGTTGATTGTCTCATCTGTCTCATCGAAGTCAGCAGGATGTGACAGCCGCCGTCTCTTTGTTACCTGCTGACCACTGGGCTTGGCATCCTCTCCACTCACCTGCCCCATCACCTCCTCCACCGTACGTATCTCTGCTCTCGCTCTATTCTCGCCTCAAAGGCTCTGCAGCAGGAATGAGGATCAACGTCTTTGTGTCAAAGCGTGGTGAAAGGAGGCTAACAATTTGTGACTGCGAGCGCACAAGAAGAGTTTCCGGCTACAGTTTGCTTGTGATAATACTCACCGTCTAACAAAGTGACCAAACCTCCGTTCTAGATGGGAGTGACTAATCGGACTTACTTTACAAATGTCAGCTTTCAGACGATGCTGCTGTTTTATTTGTTGAAGCTTGCTTGCATGCCTTCAAAAAGTGCAAACTAGAGAACTATTAACCAGGAAACACTAGTTTAGGCTGGAAGTTGGAGCAGAAGGTGGAGTTTCATGATGAGCTGTAATTTTTATTGTCTCATGGAGCGCTTTTGAGCATCCTTACAATTACAATTTCTTCTTTTAGTACCAAGACATTCAACGTCTGTTTCATTCCAGTGTCAAAATATGTTTATTGTGTGCCACGCATGATTAGTGTTCTGTAACAAAAAAACTCTATACGGTGGAAGAGTTTACTTTGTCAAAAACATATATTTGTCAGCCGAGTTTACGGTCTTTATGATTTTTATCCACATGTGGTCCATCAGTTTTGACAAAACCTGCATCAGAAGGCACCTGCTGCGTATTATCCATCCAGCATTACAGGAACAACAGAATTATGCTTAGGAGCTGAGCAATATTTAATCTTCAACTTAAAAACAGCTGTAAAAATGAGGTGTCACATCCCATTTCTTAAGATTTCAGGTTCTGATTTTTTTAATCTCCTTTATGTTTCTTCTTCATGTATTTGCTTACAGTTCCTCTTTCTTCTCTGCTCATCACAGTCCTGATCTGAGACTTGAAGCTGCAACAGAATCTGGCTCGTCGGGGGATAACAGATGAGCGCAGATGAGCAGTGTCAGGTAAAGTGCTGTGAAAGACATTTAATGTGTTTTATATCAGAGTGTCTGAATTGTCCAGGAACACTTGAATCACTCAGTGTCAACCAAATGCGGCGTAATGAGACTCGCCTCCTCTCATCTGAAGACACATGTCTCTCTGCTGTCACTCAGGCTAACAGAGGGAAAAAGGCTTTTCAAGCCTTGTGAAGCACACAGGACTGTATAATAGAACTTCCTTGTGCACCAGGAATTACTCTTGCGGGACGACGAGCCCCCTGGAGAGAGGGCAGAGGTCACACTCTGGAGTTCATCCAACCATCTACAGTTCAGGAGTCAAGAATAGTAAAGAGCAATGGGTTTGATGAGGACACCTGTTTTCATGTTGTTGGCAATATAACATTTATAATTCTCAAAATGATTGTAAATTCCTATTTTAATGTCAATGAAGCTTAAAGAAAAAGTTCAGAAATTTTAAAGTGGGATTGTTATGAACACATTATTGTACATGTTGAAGACAGCGCTTTGAACAACTTCAATTTAGAAAGATGGATGTTAGATAGTTAGAAGTTAGTTCAGATCAGACGAACTAGCGGCCAGCCCAAGTGATGCCAAGACCAAGGTAGACTGTTGTCATCTCAACTTCATTCTCAAAATCTTCATAACACTTTATACAATGAGAGTTTATAAACCAGAAACCACAGACAACTTCCCACTGTTATTCTAGCAGGAATACTTTAGTCCCTCATTTATCACGGCAGTTACGTTCTGGACCCCCTCACATTAAGTGAAAACCTGCATAGTAGAAATAGATTTCTGAGTTAAAACAACATACCAAAGCAGCAGTGACGTGCGGTCAGGGGAGGCAAGTGAGGCAATGCCTCACCTGTTATCATGGAAAGAAAAAAATGTAAATTGAAAAAATTAATGTAATTATTGTATTTATCCTTTGATTTGTACTATAAACTTATTTAACTTAAAACTAAACCAGTTTCAAGTTGTTTTTTATTCAAAATCACCGATTTTTCTTATTTAGCATTCCAATACTGAGAAAAGACGTGCGGGAGGCACCGGCAGCTCAGCCGCACGATTGCGCAATCACTCGCTGACTGTGCTGCATGCTGCAGTGAGCCCGTATTCCTGCCCCTTTTATGTTGCTATTAAAATGTCCAAATACTTTTGTTATATAAACTACATTTCTATAGTTTAGCTGGTGAATATAATGTCTAGTGTTTTTGTCTAAAACTGTAGGTGGGTGTGTAACGTGTTTCTTGTGATGAGCGATCATAAAACAGTGAGGAAAGGTGCCGGTGGAGGCGGGGCTAGTGAACCCACGGTTTCTGCTTGAGCTCCGCTGCAGGAGGAAGTGACAGCGAGTGCAGTGATTCAGTTATTTTTATCCTCATGATTGGCTATAATTTCACAATGGAGGATTATATTTCTGATCAAGGAAGGCTTTCTTCTGATCTCCAGCGAGGCAGAGAGACTTTTAAAGGGGACCACAGATGCAAAATTCACTTTTTAATGTTTTTTTACTCTACTTTGGGTATTTACTTCTTTAAAAAAACAGTCCTAGGGCCAAAGAAATGCACCCAGTGGTATATTTACTCTAAGTAGATTTATTTTTCAGGGATATAAATGTCTCGTTTTCAAATCCTGCGGTTTGTGACGTCACAAGCCGTAGGACAACCCACCCCAAACCTGAGTCCAGCCCCTCACCTAGCAACCCCTGGTTAGGCTCAACCCACTTCAGTATAAAAGACGTGACGGTTGTTTTTCCTGATTTCATCTCATCTTTTGTTTAAATGTTCTTAATTTCATGTGTACAGCACTTTGTTGCAGCTGTGGTTGTTTTAAATGGCTTTATAAATAAAGTATAATTGTTATTTTTACGTTTTAGTTCAATTTTTAGCGTATTAGCGATCGCTCCCAACGAGCAGCCGGCAGACGTAAAACGAGCAGATCACCGCTGCCTGACCATGCAACGAGCGGAGCAAAGCGGGCGGGGATTGGACATGCCGGCGAAGGGACCATCTGCCGCCGGGAGCTGCTAGCTTTTGAGGACCGTGCTCTGATCAGAGGTTGCCTCATACAGATAAATTATCTGGAAACACTCGGTGAACTTTGTGTATGTGTCTGCGATCGCTCCCAAAGCACCGCATGCAACGAGCGGGCGGAGGAGGAACGAGCTAACATTAGCCTCGGATTCGAGTGGGCTAATGCTAACAGGTGCAGCAAATGGCGGCGCGCGCATACGGCTTTCGGTAAGTTATCTTAAGCTAGCACTAGCCATTTCTAAAGTGCAAGAAATGCTAACGTAAACCCTTTGGAGGGCGGAGTTAATGTAAACAGATTTTTGAAGGGCGTGGCCTTCAGAGCTCATTATCATAAACAGCCTGTTCAGAACGGAAATGAGAAAAGGCAGAACTAAAAAGGGGATATTTTATTATCTAAGAATTATTTTGTGTATTAAATTGAATGAACATGGTCTGGATAGCCCACAGACATACCATAAAAATTTATGAAACCAATATTTGGTCTCCTTTAAAACTGAAAGCCGAAAAGACTTCTAGAAAAAAGTCATTGACGCTTTTGTTAGCAGGAGTGGCGCATGGGCTTCATTTATTTGTTTTTTATTTTATTTGTTTTTTTATTCATTTTACATTAAAAACCAGAAGGAAAAAAAAACATATCACATATTATATGCCCCTTTTTTCATAAACAAAACAAGTTCAAACAATCAATTCAAACAATAATTATCTATAACAGAGCAAAAAGAGTAACTTTTCACAATCTACAAATATCTAGAACATTAAACACTTAAAAGTTTTAGTATTTTGTTAACAATTTAGTTTTGATCTTTTTTTAAACACAAGCACAGAGTTTACATTTTTAACATCATTTCCCAAAACATTCCACAATTCAACTCCCTGTATTGAAATAAACCGTCCCTTCAAACTAGTTCACCTTGGCTTTGCAAAAATGTCAGTTCCCTTTAGACTAGCAGCTTTCTCTCTTAACAAAATACATTTGAACATTTGAGGGTTCTATTACTAACAAAATATTATAGTCCACCAAATCATAAAACTTCAGTACTTTGAGTTGTTTAAATAATAGACAGTATTAGATGGATGACAGTTAAGGCCGAGATACACTCGAGCGTCCTCACGATACGCCTATACGCAGCGAACGTTCGTCAAGGCAAAAGCGTAGCCCCGCGTAGCCCCTCAGGGCAAAGCTTTTTTTTTACGTCCGCGTGCGCAATACGCGGTGTCTGACCATAAACTTCCCCGGCGCCGGACTGTTTTGTATGTTACACAAATGAAATAAATTCCCCTTCTTTATCGCTGATCGGGCCTTTTCTTTTGTTTTTTTGCCTAAAGTCAAGTAACCGCTTCTTCCTCCGTTCACTCCATGAATGAAATGAATGAATTCAGGTCCTACCTGGGTGCGCGATGTTTTAAATATCCCTGGTGGGCTGTGTGCTGCAGGAAAAGCACTCCCTGTTATTATTTTTATTTCTGAGAGAACTTTTTACAACATATATAGTAGAAACACCGCATGAACACCGCCGCGGTCTTCAAGGAGCTACATGAGCTGACTGAGAAAGCTGTCTGTCAATCATTTCAGTAGGCGTGTCAGCAAGTGACCAATCAGCGAGCTCAGTTGAGTCCCCTCCGTGTGCAGCTGCTCATATTACAACAAGGAGAACGCGAGCTTTTTAAAGCTGAATAGTTTATGAAGTATAGCAGCAAAACACATGCGCACAATATGCGCGCGTAGAGTGGCGTACCTGAGGACGCTCAAGTGTATCTCGGCCTTAAGGCTTTCTTGTAATAATTCTCACAGCTCTTTTCTGTAAAATAAAAATAGATTTTGTTATAGTTTAATTTAATTTATAAGTAAAGGTAAGACTAAAATAATTTTTTTCTCCAAATTAACCGGTAACTGTGTTTTTTGTGTGCTACAGTTTGTGTAAAGATTGCTGATATGGGATTTTAAACACAACCTGTTAACTGCTGCCAATCAAATGGTGAATAAACTACTCTGTAGGGTTCATGTATTATAAAAGAAGAAAATAATGCTATCCAAAGTATCCAAAGCGCTGAAGAAGCTATGGCAGACAGAAGCCAAAACGTGGACAACATTTTTTGTCTGTTTTTTATTATACATATGAAAAAAAACTGCACAGTGCCTCACCAGCCATGAACCTCACCGCATGTCACTGCAAAGCAGTTCAGTCAACTAATAAATTCATATCAACTAAACTAAAGCAACAGTTTACTTAGCAAGAGTTTATTAATCAAGATAAGCTGATAATGTTTGTTCACTCAACTTGCCTTTTTACTCACCAGCTCTGCAGAAGACAGCAGCTCGGTTCCGGTCCTGCTCAGTTCTGGTTTGGCAGACCTACACAGCCCTGATCCGGTTTGGTCCAGTTCTGAATGGCTCTCTTACGGTGGCCGAGGGGTGCAAACGCTGCAAAACAGAAAACAGTGCTCCAAAAGATAACACGCGCTCCTAAAGAACGGACGTGCTCCTAAGAAACGGACGAGCTGCAAATACAGAACGAGCTGCAAATACAGAACGAGCTGCAAATACAGAACGAGCTGCAAATACAGAACGAGCTGCAAATACAGAACGAGCTGCAAATACAGAACGAGCTGCAAATACAGAACGAGCTGCAAATAGAAAAGCTACAAGGAAGTGCTCCAGACCACTAGGGGCAGTCGAACAAATAACAAATCATAAAGCATATTATAGTTTTCGGAATGGCACTAGTTATTTGTGTATTTTAACTTATTTATTTTAAGAATATTTTACACTTCATCGTAACTATCTCGTTGTATTTGTTTTAATACTGTGCGGAGGAGGAGCAATGCATGAATGCCAAGTTGGTTCAGTGGTCTAAAAGAATGCTTGGGATGCAGGAGACCCTGGTTTGAGCCCCGGTCTCAGAAATTTTGTGGTATTACTTTCTTTTTTTTAAGCCTTTTGTTTTGGATAGATCGAACCAAGCAACAACAAAGAATAAACATGTAGATGTATTTATCTATTCCACCCGATCTATCCAAAACAAAAGGCTTAAAAAAAAAAAAGTAATACCCAAAGTTTCCAAGACCGGGGCTTGAACCAGGGTCTCCCACATCCCAAGCCATCTTTTAGACCACTGACCCAACTTGGCATTCATGCATTGCTTCTCCTCCGCACAGTATTAAAACAAATACAACAAGATAGTTACGGTAAAGTGTAAATTATTCTTAAAATAAATACAAATAACTAGTGCCATTCCAAAAACTATAATATGCTTTATGATTTGTTCTTTGTTCGACTGCCCCTAGTGGTCTGGAGCACTTCCGTTGTAGCTTTTCTATTTGCAGCTCGTTCTGTATTTGCAGGTCGTTCTGTATTTGCAGCTCGTTCTGTATTTGCAGCTCGTTCTGTATTTGCAGCTCGTTCTGTATTTGCAGCTCGTTCTGTATTTGCAGCTCGTTCTGTATTTGCAGCTCGTTCTGTATTTGCAGCTCGTTCTGTATTTGCAGCTCGTTCTGTATTTGCAGCTCGTTCTGTATTTGCAGCTCGTTCTGTATTTGCAGCTCGTTCTGTATTTGCAGCTCGTTCTGTATTTGCAGCTCGTTCTGTATTTGCAGCTCGTTCGTTCTTTAGGTCGTCCGTTCTTTAGGAGCGCGTGTTATCTTTTGGAGCACTGTTTTCTTTTTTGCTGCGTTTGCACCCCTCGGCCACCGTACTCTCTACATCCACCGAGCGCCAAAGTCACCATGATTACTGTAAGGACCAAAATTTTCAGTTCAGATCAAAACTTTAATTTAAGTGAATAAAAAAATAATACAAACAGTATAACAAGGCATACAATACATATAAAAAATAACAGTTGAAAAGGCAATTAAACTAAGCAGAGAATTATTAATAAAGTTCTAAACATCAGCATAAAAAAAGAACAATTTGAGAAACATAGCACAAAATTAAATTGCGTGTGCAAGAGGAGTTTCAAGTTTTATGATAAGCTATTAATATATTTGTATAAGGACTGTGCTTTTGGGAGTTTGCAGCGTTTAAGTACATCCTTAAATATATTTACTTCACTTAGAAAAATGCAAAATAAGGGAGAAGTTTTCAAGAAACGACTTTTGTGAATAAAAAAATTTGCCATCAGGATGAGATTGTTGTTACCATAATTTAAAACTTCATTCCCTGTTAGCAGACCAAATTTAATTGTAGTGAAATCTAAAGGTGGGATGGAACTCTTAGTTATAATCCAGTTCTGAAAATCTTTCCAAAAAGCATTAGTGACATTACAGTTGAAGTAAAGATGTTCTGCTGTCTCAACATCTGCATTACAAAATGTACAAGTATTGGTTTCTATATTAAATTTATTTTGCAACAAGTCATTGCAAGGGTAGATTTCATACATAATTTTGAAATGCATTTCTTTAGTTTTTTGTGGGAGTGGATAGGAAAGGTATTTGGTTCTGATTCTTTTTTGTGAGGAATTATCATAATTTTTAAACAAATGTTTTCTTTTCAATATACGGGGAAAGAGTATAGCGGTCAGAGTATTCCTTATGAATTTATTATTATATTTTTTTTATCTATGAAATCACAGCCATTTATTAACAAGGAAGGTTTTGTAAGATTAACATTGGAGTATATAATTATACCTTTAATCCTCTGAATCAAAGCAGGAGGGATGGATTTTATCACTCTCTCAAATTTACTTTTAGTACAGATTAATGTGTATTTTTGAAAAAATCATCATATGATAGGAAGTTGCCATTTCCATTCATAAGGTGTAAAACAGACCAAATATCTTTTTCCAACCAATCTTTGTAAAGGAATGATTTTCGATTGATCAAGATATACCTATTGTTCCAAATTGGGATTGAGTGTGGTGAGAAGTTGTGTTTGAAGACCAGTTTCCAATATTGCAAAACCTGTTTGTGAAAGTCTGATAATTTTAGTTCAGATCAAAACTTTCCCTCCACTTGAGCAGGAAGTAACTTTGCCTTCTGGGTAGTACACTGTTTCCTTCTGGGTAGCGTAGTTCTTTAGGCTGGCAATACAGTGTAGGCTTATTGAGAGAAAACTACAAAATGGTGGTGCCTTTTTTTTGTGTGTGTGTGCTCGATCTTACTTTGAAAAACCACGAAAGAGCGAGTCTGCACAAGTCGAACCGCGAATCACCACAGATTGTACTAATCATTCATTCATTCAGCCTTTATTTATACAGGTTAGTCTCACTGAGCCTCAAGGACTCATTTACAGGAGAGACCCGTTTTAAACAAAGAACACTATGACTAGTAGGGCTTTAACAGACTACCCGAGTAATCCACACATCAATTACTTGGACCTCTATCGAGTTTTTAAATTTCAAGTCGAGTATTCATAGTGATGTCATCACGTCGCAGTTACAGAACCGAAAATGAATCAACTTCCTGTTTGGAGCGCTTTGCGAACCGGTGTTACACCATATTCTGTGACCACCGTATATTGGTACCGTAGGGGGCGGTGTTGCATGAACTGTTGCAGGTCACAGAATGTGGTGTAACACCGGGTCCAAATGACCGAACCAGAACTAGCTTCCTCTAACCTTGTTTCACAAATAAAAGGCAAAAAATATTCATCTCTAAACTTATAAAAACTATTAACATATTAATATCTAAAACTAAACCTAATGCGCACCATCACAGGTGGTGGTGCGGGGTGGTCAACCGCTCCACTGTTTTAAGTTTCGTTTTTGACGTGCCACACATTTCTTTCACTTTTGCAGCTTAATAATAATAACTAACAGTTTTGGGTTTCCTGGGACTTATTTGCTGTAAGATAAATGGTAAGAGCCTAATATATGCTCCCAATGTTTTGTTGGTCTCTTTTTTGTAAATAATAAATTACTTTTTTTTTTTTTGCGGTTTTAATTAGTTAATTATTTTTTGCATCTTGAGATCCTATGACATCATCAACTACAGGTAGTCCCCGACTTACGAGCGAGTTCCGTTACAACGAGTTGCTCGTAACATGGAAATCTCGTAATTCGGAACGACCGCCACGTGTCTCGTAAGTCCGGAATTTTGCTCGTAAGTTGGAACGGTTTTGCTAGCGCGACTACAAACTCGTTTTTCATCGAAAAACTGCTTACGAGTGCATTAAAATGATCGGAAACGTGTGTCCACATGTTTATCTGACAAACTGTGGTGAAAAAACACATAAAAACTCGGTATTTTTTGCGTTTTTTCCAAAAATTCGCCAGCTCGTAAGTCCGGAACCTCGTAGGTCAGAGCGCTCGTAAGTCGGGGACTACCTGTACTTGAGCTCTACTAGAGTATCATTATGTTAATGTCGAGTTTTAAAATTATGTACTCATTCAACCCCTAAACAGTAGACAATCATAATTTAAAATAAACAGAAGAATTTTATATTAAAAAACTAATCAAAAACAGCTACATTATAAAGCAATATAAAATACTAAAAACAGGAACATGTCTGAAACTACCCTGATGCATGCTCAATAATCCAGGTAGAAATATCTAAAAAAGCTAAGTCTGGTCCTCTGGACATTCATTGTTTTGTTTTGTTTTTTGAATGTCCAGAGGACCAGACTTACGTAGCTCTTTTAGATGTCTCAAAATGCACCATTTTGTCTCGTCTCAGATCCATCTCAAAATGCATTCAGTTGTAGTGTTTATCAATTCATCTGCACAAAATTCCCCAAGCAATAAATTTCAGTTCAGAACTGTTTTCTTGAATTTGTATTTTTTATTTATTGATTTATTTTTTTTAACCTGACTTGGATTTTTTAAAATAACTATTCTAGTAAATAACTATGTAATATGTTTTAGATTGTTTAAAAAGGTTTGGTCTTGTTCAAACTAGACCAAGCCCGTAGCTCTGTCTATTAAGTCAGATTTTAACTCTTTTTCTCCTAACCAAGTTCCCTTCTAGAGTCATAAACAACAGGTAAGATTATAACTGTTACTTTCCACAAAACTCCACTTCAAAAGATTTGGACCATCTCCTAAAGGTGTTGGGACCTGAATATTAGTCTTGGCAACAAACTCCCCAGATTTTCTTTGCCAGTGGTTTTAGTTGCAGTTCTTTCATGACTCTACCAGTCAGTCCTGACAGGAGATGATCTGTCTCTCTCTCCCCCCTCCAATTCTTAATGTCTATTTAAAATGTTTTCATTTTTTCAGTTGTTGCCAACACAAACTTCTCCAAAGATCACATCGAGTGGTGTCTGAAACGATTACTGGAGACCTGAGAGGGTTGATGTTGGTGATGGTGGGTGCGGCGTAGCACCGCTTGATGTCATGCACCCCTCAGCCATTTTAGTATGACACAACGGGAAAAGAATGCACTCTGAGCGGAGAGGAGTCTCTAATTATCCCCACCTGTGCCCGGCTGCAGTGGGAGGGTCAAGATGAAGCCATTAGCTGTCTCTCCACCGACAACATCAAGAGTTTATATACATCTGTGTCTTATTTTCTTTTCTGGCACAATAAGTCCAGTAAGCTAAGCAGGCATGACCGGACTTGGCAAGTTCCAAGGACTTTGGCAAAGTTAAACAAGGAGGAAGCGGCGAGATGCAGAGAGGGGGATGAGCTGGCATCCGCTCCATGTTTGCTTTCTCCCCTGTTACTTGAGACGAGTGTGTTGCCTGGAGAGGTCCAGTTTTGGTGAAAACAATTCACAAAATGCCCCCTAAAATCAGACAGAGTGGAAGAAAGTTGCAGGGAGAAGGTTTTGGATCAAACAGGTTTAAGTTGCGCATATATTGTATTTGTAGCTGAAATGCAACAGGATCTTCTCATTTTGTAGGTTTGGGCTGCGAGGTGTGCTGTTCAAGATTACTGCTCATCTTCCATTTGACTCATAGATAGAAAAGGGTTCGTTGTGATATCAGTATTGTCACTTTTGATTAGCTGAATCTAGCCTTTTTCTGGCCTGGCAAGTGTGCATGTTGTCAAAGCTATTTACAAGCAATGACCAGATATGAAGGCCAGACTATTGTGTTCATGTAAACAGCCACATCTGCTTGAACCCACCTGCGCCCCGATGTTTGCTGGGCTTTGTAAATAATACAATGTGCCTTTTCTTTCTTGGAAATATTACAGCAGCACAGACTTTTGCATTAAATGACACAATAATTAGTCAAAACTCTGAAGCAAATGCAGTCGGGGATTGGAAATTTATGAAAAGCTAATCCAAAATGCATGTTTTTTTTCCCTCTTCTCTCTCTAGTGCTGCTGCAGCCGTTCATTCATTCTGACCCTTATTCATCCATTCATGTCTTTATTTATTTATAAATCTCCATGAATGTTTGTTTTCATTTTAGTTCCTTGAACCTTGCCACCCGTGTGTGTGACACCAGGGCTGTGAGCGAAGACAGAGAGGCGGTCTGCTTCAGAATGATCACTATCATTAACATTCACAGGGGGTTCACTTATCATCCCTGACTGGAGGGACATGGCAGCCATTATGAGACGTCCGCAGGTGGAGTGCCATGATACATATTGCATCTCGCCACAATGGATTTATGTATTCAGTAACAAAAGAAAAGTCTAATGAAAAAATACAGAGGGCAATTCTTTATTCCTTGCTCGACGTCAAGTGAGGCCACCATGTCCTGCGATGAGGGGGAATTCCAGGGCTGTATGCTGACCTGTCACTCAGGCACCAAGCAGACACACAATAACTCCTACTGTAGTCAACTTTTATTATCTTTAAACCCCCTTGTTTCCCCCTCAGAATATTATGTTATCTTTTAGATAAAGAGCTGATTGATATGGAAAAAAGGGGTTTGGAGTCTCACTTTTGCAAGTTCCTGATTTATCTTAACATTTGTGCCTTTTGGTCGCTGCTATAGGTACTTATAAAACTCTTTTGTGAGACCTAACTGCTGTTAATAGTCCTGGGAACAAGGTACACATCAAGAACAAAAAACTAAATTTTACCTTATATAGTAAATGTTAAAGTAGAATTTGAATACAAGTATCTAGACAGCTAAAAAGTTCAAGAGAAATGACTAGAATTAAAGTTTTAGTTTGTTTGATTTTACATGTAAAAAGGAAATGTGGGCTCAACAAAGTTTTATGTCATATTTTATTGGAAAACACTTGAGAAGCCAAATTACAATGGACAGTTGTTTTTTTTACGTCATTCCAGCTAATATTTGGTTTGTGACTTTCTAGTCTGGTGAACTTTGTGAAGGTTTGCACATTCTGTTTCATTCAACCTTTATTTAGACAGGTTAATCCCATTGAGCCTCGAGGACTCATTTACAAGAGAGACCTGGTTTCAACAAAGAATGATGACAACAGCGACAACAATAGACAATCATAAAAGAGGCGTCCAGATATTTTTAACAAGTTAAAATAAGATGTCCAAAAAAAAAGTTGCAAAAACAGGCAAATGTAGAAAACTAAAAATAGGAACATGTCTGCATTGGTTCTTGCCAGGAGTCCAACAGATTCTTAAAACCATTTAGAGAGGTCAAGGTCAAGAGCTTCAGATCTTTTTGCAAGATATTCCAGGAAACAGGAGCGGAGTAGGAGAAGGCCCTTTAGCCAAGTTCAGTTCTCACTGAGGGAACACTGCAGGTAATCATGTCCTGAGAGTGCACACTGTAGCTGCACTCACGCAAAGACATGTAGGAGGAGATGTATGAAGGCAGCAGACCAAGAAGTGATTTAAAGATGAAAATGTACCAGTGGAAGAGTCTGCGTGAGGTTAATGATGTCCAGTTAACCAGTGAATACAGGGTGCAGTGGTGGGTACGATAATCACAGCCAGTTATGAATCTTAGTGCACCATGATAGACAACATCCAACATCTGCAGGGTGCTTGTAGGAGCATTCATGTAGATACAGTAATGTCATGTACTTGTAGATGTAGATAATTCTGTACTTTGGTTTTTCACAATTTAATAACTTCATTTAGAAAATCCTACATGGTAATGATAAATTAAAGATGAAAACATGGAAATTGTTTAAAATTTAGAGACACAAAGTTAAAAATCTGTTTTCCATCATAAAGTTAATTATTTGTGGTAATTTCCTGGCAAACACAAAATATGTCAAACTACACTTGACTTTTCCTAACTTGCCTCATTTTCTTTGGGGCTGGACATAAAAGCAGGAGCAACATTTTCATATGTTAGCTTTTTAAAATACAAAAGCTATGAGCAGTTAACATCTTACCTGTCTTAGATAACTCTTTGAGCGATATCAATTTGGAGAAAGAGAGTTTAACTTTGACTGGATTGACATAATAGAAAGTCTGAGAGGGATAAAGATCATAGTGGACGGCTGCCATTTTACACCAGTGCAACCTAAATAATGTCATAGTAAGTGATTCATGCAAATGTTGTTCAATAAACGTTTACATTACTATCAGTTTTGAATTATACAAAATCATGTTACTATTTATGAGCATGCATCAGGATATATTACTATATATATTGCTATACTCTTAAACAGAATTATGTGGGCATTTACAAAGACGTATAAGGTAGTCCCCGACTTACGACGGAGATCCGTTCCTACGTGATGTCGTAAGTCGAATTTCATCGTAAGTCGGTAAATACGTCCAAACTGCACCTTATACGTACAATACAGTACTGTATTTTACCAAGCACTTAGCCTATCCTAACACAGTACCCTACATAATTATCAAAAAACACATACATTTGGAGCCATAATGAAGGGGAAAAAATAGTTATTTTCCTACTGCTGGTGGGGTGGACCTGGTGGAGTTTTCATCCATCTGTTAGCATGTTAGCTCGTTGCTCAGCTGTAGCCTCTCTGACTCGTAAACCTCCAGTCCAAACAATGAGGTCTCCTGTACTTTTCCACGCGTGGTCCAGAGATTACAATAAGGTCTGTTAGCATGTTAGCCCCTCCTAAACCTCCTCTGCCTCCGGTCTGCCTGTAAACCTCCGGTCCAAACAATGAGGTCTCCTGTAATTTTCCACTGAGTGCCGCTGCTTCTGCCATCAACCTACTGCTGCCGTCATAACCGGAAGGAACTCGGAACTCGGCTTTCAAAATAAAAAAATTCCAAAAAAAAATTTATTTAAAAAATTTAAATGGGAGATGCGTGTTGTAACCCTGAAACGTCTTAAGTCGAGGCCGTCGTAAGTCGAGGACTACCTGTAGTGGCAGCAGCAGGTAGATTTAGCTCTTCTGGTACAGCTGGGGTACTTCCTGCAAGAGTATTATGATATTTTGCTGGAATATTTGTGTAGTGAGAAGTAATGGCTGTATGAAGGTTTAGAAAATATGCAGTAGTGCCTCAATACTTTGCGGTTCAACCAGTGGCGGCTGGTGATTTTTTTTTATGGGGGGGCGCAATAAAAAAAATTTAAGCATGTGTAGAAGTATGCATAATTATGTTTGTATACTGTAAAGTAAGTTTGTTCATGTTTTTATTTGTATATATCAGTTGTATCCATTTGTATAACACTATCATTAATAAAACATGGTTCATCTTCACCTTGTTTGAGGCATCAGTGTGAAAAGAGAATGGGAGTGTTCTGCTTCCACTTTTCAATTTTTGGACAACTTCTATCATATTCTGTTATAATTATTTTAGTAATACAAGTTCATAATGTAAATAGAATTGTGAGGGTCCAGACTTAAATAAGGACAAAGGTGTTCAAAAATCCACCAAATAATTCAATTTAATAGTTCCAAAAATAAACTAACAAATAATTAAATTTCTGTGAGAGTTCTACTGGCTGCAGCTCCTACCCAAGATGGCCGCCAATTACCACAGCTGCCGGTCATCTCCCTGAAGAGACCTTCAACTATATAAGGCTGCAGTCAAGTTCTACTCTTCGCTGGGGCATTGAGCTATTTATGGTATTTATGCTCTCAGCCTGTTTGTTTCCTCAAAAAGAGTTTCTAACCTTGTTCTCTGTGCCTCCAGTTCTCCTGTGTTCGTGGATCCCTTTCTGTTCTGGCTCGCCTTGGGTTCAGTTCCTGGTCCTCGTGCCTGATCCTCCAAGCCATCCATCTGTGGAGTGGAACTGGTTCACCATCCTCTGGACTCACTTGGATTCACTCTCACGCTCTACTCAAACCATCCAACCTGTAAGAGGAAAAACATCACGAATAATCAAAGGACCACTCTTATTCCAATCCATCTGACATCCTGTTTGTTTCTCAGGAGCTCCAGAGGATCACCTGTAAATAGTCACCTGCACAAAATAAACACTGTTTAATTTTCTATCTTGTGGAGTCTTGTCTCGTTCCGGGTCTCGTACCAATCTGGGTTTACTGAAATCATTACAATTTCAATGAAAAATAAATCAAAAGATAATAACAAATTTGGGCCCAACTTAAACAGGTCAACTCAAGTCTAACAAGGAGGAATGATTCCAGATTAGATTTTAAATAACTGATTTATGGGGAAGAAAAATGATTTATTTTACTGTGATCCACCTGATGAGCTCCACCTATACTTAAGGCTGCAGTCAAGTACTCTTCGCTGGAGCATTGATGCCTACTCATGGTATTTATGCTTCTAGCCAGTTTGTGAGTACAGTACTTTGAGAGACACTTACCTTGTTTTTTGTTGTGTTTCCAGTCCTCGTTTCCATCTTGGTCCTGGGACCAGTTCTCACCCACAATGGATTCCACCGTGGAGAATCAGCTAGAAGATATGCACCACCCATGGCCTTATTAAAAAAAATATTGAAAGATTATTGAAAGACTATTCAGTACAGCAGGACAGATTCTCTCTCCCAAAAGAGACAGACTGGACAAAAATAATCTTCTGAACTTGAACAATAAATTATTGCTGCAATATTAAAATGTGTCAGTTCATGGGACGTTAGGAGACAAGAAATGTTTCCAAATGACTCAACACTTGGGTCCAAGTTTTGCAAATGGTGTCAGGAAGTTAAAATATTGTTCACTATTGACCCATTACAAGGTTGACTAGACAGTATTTTAATCAGAGTTGATGACAAACTGGAGTTGAAGTGATCAATGTCTATTCCTTTGTTAGGTCTAATGCTCCTTTTTTCATCAGACAACTTTTACTTCAATGTTTTTACTGGTTTTATTTTGTGTTAAATAAAAAAATTCAGAGGTATAATCATTCCTCTTTCTTATTTTATTTAATGACATTTAACCTGCAGGTCATCCCTGAAATTCTGACGCACACAGAATCACAAGCCCAAGTGTGAACGGTGTCACACAATAAAAACACAATACATTAAAAACATGCACTATCTGCAGCATTGTTGTTTAAACTGGAACAACACTTTTAAAGTATTACAGAAAATATACATATACAGTACGCACACTTAATGATACTGTAGGCCATTGCATTAGGTAATACATTCAGCAAGTACTTTTACTTTAATACTTTAAGTATTTTTAAAAGCAAATACTTCTTTACTTTTACTTAAGTAAAAACATTAATGTGGTACTTCTACTTACACTAGAGTACATTTTTGTCTGTTTATTTGTACTTTTACTTAAGTACAGTGTTTGAGTACTTTCTCCTCCACCACTGCTTTTAACTAGCATTTTGATACTTTCAGCAAAAAAATTGCTACTTTTAGTGTTTTGCTACTCATCAATATTTTCCTCTTTTTGCTGAAGCTTAGCAGTTTAAGCATCTGTCTTGTAGCTACTGTCAGGAGATGTGGCAGAGTGAAGAAATATGTTTATAAAAAATGTTACATACTGAACCTTTAACACAGACACTGAGGAGTAAAACAGTTCATGACATGAGCTGAAGATGGACAGACAGGAGTCGTCTTCAGACATTCGGGTTTATAATAACTAGCAACTTTTATAATGTTGTACAGTACACCACAGATAAGCACAGCTTGTAGCTAACTACTGTTGACACAACACACCACGTCACGCACACAGAGATCAGCTCAAACTTTGCTCATGTGGCGATTCATTAAACTCACTTAATATTACTTGCTTACCTGTGTAGAAAGGCACCATTAATAATTACTGCTGTTCAACGTCGCTAGTTGCGTGTGATCAGCTCTGAAGGTGTAAACAGAGAGTCCCCCGCTCCCCCGTCCCTCCTGGCTCGAACCGGAAGTGGCGATAAGAGACGAGTCCAGGCTCGAGGGCGACGGAAAATGCGACCTGTACAGTTCAATAGTTTTGGACAGATGGGACATAAACTAACTACGGCCGCTAGCGGACGCTAATTATATATTAGATTCAATGGGAAAGCCACAGGCGGCGCCGAGCGGTGAAACCGGAAGTACGTCACAATCAAAAAACGTTTTTTGAAACAATCATTACTCATAAAATATTTATCCTACACAACTAAAAACATATATGCATGCATTTCGAAATATTTTTATTTTATTATTTCACTTTTATTAAAAAAAATTAAAAAAAAATCTTCAAATGGTGAAGAAGAAGAGCTGCAGTCCAAGGAGGGGCGGCGCCCCTAGCGCCCTCTAGTGGCGGCCGCCGGAAAAAAGGCCTTCTCCTACGCCGGTCCTGCTTCCTGGAATATCTTCCGAAGCTCTCGGCCCTGACCTCTCTAAATGGTTTTAAGAATCTTTTGGAATCCTGGCAAAAACCATTGCAGATACGTTCTTGTTTTTGATTTTGTACATCTACCTTGTGGTGTTTTGCTAGTTTTTGATACTTTGCATTTCACTTGTATTCTCTCTTATGTTTTTCTGTTGTTTGTTGTTTAAGGAAATTCTACCATTGCTGTTCATCGTTCTTTAGTTTGTAGCAGGTTGCTTTCGTAAATGAGCCCACGAGGCTCAATAAGATTTACCTGACTAAATAAAGGTTGAATGAAAAAATTCTTTTTTGTGTACTCAAATTCCATGGCAACACCATACAGATTGCTATGTGGTTAACCACATAGCAATCTGTGGGTTGCTATGTGTGGGTTGCTATGTGTTGCTATGTGTGTGAAGGTTTAGTTAGTGATATTGGGTTTAATCTGTTTTAAGTTTTTATGTCAGAGCCATTTTTAATTTTTGCCGGAAGTGGGTGATGCCCACTGGTGTGTGCTCACAAAAGTGTGTGGGGGGGGGGGGAGCATGCATTTCTTTAAATGTGTATGGGGTTACTGTATATTATATTTTATTTGTTGTTAACAGGGGTTAATGACGTGAGGTGTAACAACAGTGTTTCACTAGTAGGTAACGCATGGGGACTCTGAGCTGCCGTTGCTCTTCCGTTTCTCATAAACTGAGAGAAACTGGAGTAACACAGACATACCAGAATTTCAGATACGACAAAGAAAACAGATTACAAATGGGTTATCAATATACAGTACACCAGAGAAATATTAGCATTATTGTAAGCACTACAATAGAAAGAAGAAATGAGACCTTAAAAAACAATAATCTGCTCAGATTGTAGTTTAGCATTACAGTCTAAAACACAGCCACTCAGACAGTAGACCAGACATTTTAATAGAAATACAGCAAACATTATTCAGGATACAGATGATGGGATTAACAGTTACATGTATATTTATTTGGGTTCCAGCTCACATTGGGAATAAGGGTAACGAAATGGCAGAGGGAAGCAAAAAAGGCAACAACAGGACAAGCCAATTATACAGTTAGTACAGCACATCAGAAAAAAAGTACTGTATAATTAAACAAAAATTGAGGGAAAGGTGGCAGAAAGAATGGGATGACGATAACAAAGGAAGGTGGTATTATAAGATTTAAAAAAGAGTAGGAAAAATGAGAGTAGGAAGAAAAAATTGAAGAGAGGAGAAACTATTGACAAGGTTAAGATTTGGACATAATGGACTTAACGGTTCACTATACAGAATACAGAAACATAATACTGGAAACTGTCAATGTGGAGAAACGCTGGGAGAAAATGAGACAATAGAACATTCTAAAAAAGCTAAGTCTGGTCCTCTGGACATTCATTCTTAGCTTTTTTAGATTTTTCTACCTGGATTATTGAGCATGCATCAGAGTACAATAGAACATTATTTTAGTATGTAGAAGATATATGATAGAAAGGAGATTAATGTTGGAAGAATTCAGGAAAAATAAAGAAGTGTTTGATTTAATAAATATACTACAGGGGAATTCAGATAGTAAAAGTGTGCAGATTTTATTTAGATTTTTCTGGAAAACAAAGGTGATCAACAGAGCCACACTCCATACCGGCAGGTGGCGGTAATGCAACCTCAACATTTTTTGCCAACCGCCAATAAAACCTCAAGAAGAAGAAGAAGAAGAAGTAACGTGTGTCTCCCGTGTGGTCATTTACATGTTGTTTTTACAGGTGAGAATAACCTTAAAGTTTATTTTAACCAAGTACTTTTTTCATTTAGTACTGTTTGCAAAATGCTTAGAGAAATGTGTCAATGTATTAAAAGATATTAGAAGAGTTTGTTTTGTATAAGTAGCCAACAGGCCGTAATGCTAGTTGGTTAGCACGGGCTATTTAAGTGCAACCACTGAATTACTAACGGCAATCTCTTGTAAAGTAAGTGAGGATAATATTCCCTGGTATGAGTACTGTACTGTTATCAGGCTGTGTGGTTTATTTATGTTCTAAACACAGTGTTGGGAAGGTTAAACTGTGATTTAATGCATTCACTTAGTTTGAATTCAAAGATAGTTATGCCAGTTTACAATAATTGTAACATACATGCCCATGAAATAAATCACTGTGTGTGAATAAATATGCCTATAAAGTGCAGTGAATTGAAGGTACATGTTACCTGAGGGAATTGTGACAAAATATGATGTTGATGGGATTATTCCAGTTTAAAGGAAAGCTAATGTTGTTGTTTGTCTATGATGGAAAATGTCTACATAGATTATATACAGTATACAGTAAATTACTGAACTATACATTAGACTGTATTGACAACTAAATGAGCTGGTTTGTTCAATAAATAAGCTGAAAGAAACTGGAGTAACAGACTGCATCTCCCGTGTGCTCATTTACATGTTGTTTTTCCAGCTTAATCTGATGCTAACGGGTCGGGGATTCTGACACCCGTTACATAAAGTAAATAATTGTACTAATGTAATGAGCTCTGCAGAACAACTGATGGTAAAATAACTAATTGTCAGAATTTGTTTTTGCTCTTAAGTTGGTTGATGACACAGACGGCTTCAATAAATCATTTAACATCAGTTCTGGCCTTCTGATATTCACTTTATGCTACACAGACCTTCAGAACAAACTCTCAGCTTCTTCTAAGTCCAGCTGCAGGAGAGAAAACCTTCTGCTTCCAGCTGCTCCACCTGAAGGTGAGTCAGAGCAAAAACTCATTCAGAGACAGTTTGAGAGACTTTAGAGGAGGAGGGGAGCCATGACTGACCACTTCCTGTCTGCTGCTTTCAGATTCACTCAGAGTCTAAATGGCTTCCAGGTCAGAGAAGGATCTCTGCTGTCCGGTCTGTCAGGAGGTCTTCAGAGATCCTGTTCTTCTGTCATGTAGTCACAGCTTCTGTAAAGTCTGTCTGGAGAACTGGTGGAGAGAGAAACCAACACATGAGTGTCCTGTTTGTAGGAAGAGATCTTCAAATGTGGCTCCAGCCTGTAATCTGGCTCTGAAGAACCTCTGTGAGTCCTTCTTACAGGAGAAACGTCAGAGACTTTCAGAGGCTCTCTGCAGTCTGGACCATCAGGAACCAGATTGTCTCGTCTGCAGAGACTTGAAGAAACACACCGACCACAGGTTCAGACCCATCGATGAAGCTGCAGAGGAACACAGAGAGGATCTGCTGAGATCCCTGAAACCACTGAAGGAGAAGCTGGAGGTCCAGAAGAAAGTTCAGTCTGAGTTTGATCAGACAGCAGAACATGTGAAGGTCCAGGCTCGACTCACAGAGAGGCAGATTAAGGAGCAGTTTAAGAAGCTTCACCAGTTTCTAACAGAGGAAGAGGAGGCCAGGCTGGCTGCTCTGAGGGAGGAAGAGGAGCAGAAGAGTGGGATGATGAAGGAGAAGATGGAGGCTCTGAGCAGAGAGATGGCAGCTCTTTCAGACACAGTCAGAGCCACAGAGGAGGAGCTGAGAGCTGAAGATGTCTCCTTCCTGCACAACTACAAGGCTGCAGTGGAAAGAGTCCAGCGCTGCCCCCTGCTGGAGGATCCACAGCTGCACTCAGGAGCTCTGATAGACCAGGCCAAACACCTGGGCAACCTGGCCTTCAACATCTGGAACAACATGAAGGACATGGTCTCCTACACCCCCATCATTCTGGACCCAAACACTGCTGGTCCAGAAGTCATCCTGTCTCAAGATCTGACCAGTATGACTGTGACACTAGGACACAAACAGCAGCTTCCTAATAATCCTGAGAGATTAAGATTATTGTGTTCTGTTTTGAGTTCTGAGGGTTTTAACTCAGGAGATCACAGCTGGGTTGTTGAAGTTGGAGACACTGAATTATGGACACTTGGTGTGGTAGAAGAGTCGGTCCAGAGGAAGAAAACCAGATTGTCTGGATTATGGAGTTTGTGGTTCACTCGAGGTGAATACAGAGCAGAGGGACCAGCAGCTCCTGACGAAGTTCTCCCAGTTGATAAAAAGTTCCAGAGGATCAGAATGAATCTGGACTGGAACGGAGGAAAGCTGTCGTTCTCTGATCCTGATACAAACACACACATACACACCTTCACACACACCTTCACTGACAAGATGTTTCTGTACATTGACACTTTATGTGAACTAAAAATACGAGCAGAGAAGATCTCAGTGGTCCAACAGCAGCTCTGATGTTCTTCCTAAAGTTCAACCTGTTTGATCAGTTTGAACCTCAGTGATGTGAAACAGGAAGTTGGAGATGTATTTGGGTTCATAACAAACATGAAGCTGTAGATGTGATGGAATATTTTCATGTTGTTCTTCTGAGATTGTATTAAACTTCATTTGACACCTGATCACGTGATTTGTTTTCTGTCTGGAAGAAAACCGTTCAGATGAAGGGACACCTGTAGTCCGCAAGAAGATTGTTAAAGAGGACTTAAAAGTAATGCTGAAATTTAAAGAAGATGATAACGTACAAACGAAGCTCTGAATATTGAATAGGGACTATTCTCCTGGGGTCCGCACAAAAACGTTTCAATTAAGTCATGCTTTTACAAACATACAAAAAGACAAAATACCTACGAAAAAAACAAATTCACAATATAAAAATTCAAACTAACCTACAAGCATTACAAAGTAACAAAATACTTTAAAACACAGAAATTAAAAACAAAAACACCAATTCCAAAGTTAACAAACTCTTGATTTCTATTATAAACTTATGATTTCATCAATTTTATTTCATTGTCCATCATAGATTTTTTTATTTCATTGTCCATTATAGATTTTTTAAAGATTCTTTTTAAAATGAACATGATAGCGATCAATGTAAATCCAGAAGACAGATGTTCCAATAAGAAATAGCTAGCTGTTGTTCTGAGCGCATTAGTCCCAGGCAGAGGTGATATAAAAGTAACAACAGAAGCTCGTCTAGTATTAAAAGCACGTCTACTGCTGGTGGTAACAACTGTGAGAAAAGGCTGAACGGTTTATGTGAAGTCCAGATTTTGAGCAAAGACAGAAGAAGGCTGCATGCTAGTCTGTCACAAACATTCATCCATGACAGGCATCGATGCACGAAGTCGACGCTTGTTCTAAAATGACATAGAGTGCTGGTGTTGCAGCTTTATTTGAACTACCGGTACCTGCAGTTTGTTTTTTTGAAGCACTTGACCAAACGGCTGAACGATATTGAAGTTTGTTATTTCCAGAGACATAAAATGTGCATTACGCCAGATTATAGCAATGTTTCTGCTCATCTTTGTGTAGACCATGAAAGAGTTGTCTATTATGACTCTCAGTAGCTTAGCCTCTTGAACTTGTTCTATTGATTGTTTTTGTAAAAAGATTTGCAACTTTTGAGTTTGACACAAAATACTGTATTTAGAACCCAATTGTTTTAGAATCTGTTTTAACTTGTCCATTACACACTCAGAAATCGACAGTAGCTCTTGTTGTCATACCATATTTACTTGATGCAAACTATCAGAAGACCCATAGACACAGAAGACACTTTTTTCTTTTTTTTTTGGACGATTGTTTACTCTGGTGTCGGATGCTGTGCAA
>JBBPBX010044386.1:0-27484 GCA_038048925.1 Garcialebias charrua | reverse complement strand
GCGTGTATATATTCAGCTTCTCTGTGTCTTGTCTTTGTCTCGGGATTGTCCTTATGGTTTGTTTTCTGCCTTCCGTCCTGTGTCCAGTCATTCGTGAGTACACTGTCCCGTCAGCTTGTTTTGTTTTTGTAAAATTAATGTTTTGATTTTTCACGAGCCTCCTGTCAGCCTCCTGCAATTAGGTTCAACACTCCTGACGGCAGAACGCGACATGAGGTCACACTGAGGCTTATTATAAAACAGATAATAAACAAAATAAATTATGAATAAATTATAAAATATTATAAAATAGGCTTTTTTCATTCACCCTTTTTTATACAGGTTAGGTTATCATTGAGCCTTGAGGACTCATTTACAAGAGAGATACAAAGAACACAGATGAGGTACAGACAACAATAGAATCATGTAAAAAACATTTAAAATAAAAACTAAATAGAAGAAATTATATATAAAAAATAAATAAAAACTGCTACATTATAAAGCTATACAAAATACTACAAACAGGAATGTTTGCATTGGTTTTTGCCACAACCTTAAGGCTTATTATAAAAAGACAAAGAGCGAGAGAGAGAGAGTTATAACAATCCAACTTTGACAACCATGATAATAGGTGTTTTTATGTTCGCATTACAAGACATAACTTTCAGCTTAGAAATGTTTGTAGTTGTAAACAAGTTGTCAAAGAACTTTACAGGCCTAAATTTCAAAGAACAGTAAAGTGGACACGATTTTATTGGACCAAAAATACCAACCTTAGACTTCCTATTGTTTACCATACCATACCATACCATTTTATTTATAAAGCACTTTAAACAGGAACAAGTCCACACAAAGTGCTGGACAAACAAACACGCAACAGGCAACACAGACAATGAAGTACAACACGAAAAACATAAAAACATTGCAGATCATAAATAAAACGATCCAATACAAATCAGCTGGCATTGAAAGCGATGGAGTAGTAGTGAGTTTTTAACCGGGATTTGAAAACCGAGAGGGAGGGGGCCTGTTTGATGAGCAGCGGTAACTCGTTCCAGAGTCTTGGGCCTGCTACAGAGAACGCCCTGTCACCCCTGCGCTTAAGGCGAGTTTCTGGAACTATTAAGAGTACCTGATCCTCTGACCTCAAAGCACGTGGAGGGACATATGGGTGTATCAGATCCGAGAGATAGGCGGGGGCGAGACTGTTCAGCGATTTGTAGACA
The DNA here is from genome assembly GCA_038048925.1 of Garcialebias charrua. NCBI lineage: Eukaryota > Metazoa > Chordata > Actinopteri > Cyprinodontiformes > Rivulidae > Garcialebias > Garcialebias charrua. The sequence goes on along the minus strand of JBBPBX010044386.1, from coordinate 26,279 downwards.
TACATGAGAATTTTGAATTGGATTCGAAGATGAACCGGTAGCCAGTGAAGGGAGGCCAAGACTGGTGTAATGTGCTCTCTTTTGCGTGTGCTGGTTAAAAATCGGGCAGCTGCGTTCTGAACCAGTTGTAATCGTGCAATGGTGGCTTGACTGACGCCAAGCAGAAGTGAATTGCAGTAATCAAGCCTAGATGTAATGAATGCGTGAATCACTGTCTCCAGGTTGTTTTTTGATAATATGGGCTTCAGCTTAGACAGACGCCTCAGCTGGAAAAAACAGGATTTGACGATCATGTTTACATGACTGTTGAGTTTCATGGAAGGATCCATTATCACTCCCAGATTTGTGACTTTTTGTTTTTCGGACAGGGGTAGAGCAGACAGGTCAATGCAGTGGTTTGAGGTTGTGTCATTGGGAAGGAACAATATGGCTTCAGACTTCTTATCGTTGAAGCTTAAGAAATTTAAAGCCATCCAGTCCCTGATGTCAGCCAGGCAGTCGAGCAGAGGTTGAATAGAGCCTGTACCATTTTGTCTTAGGGGGAAGTAAATTTGACAGTCATCAGCGTAGAAGTGGAAGGGTATATTGTGTTTCCGGAAAATAGCACCGAGTGGCAGCAGGTATAAGGAGAACAAGAGAGGACCCAGGATGGACCCCTGCGGAACCCCCCATTTAAGAGCCGCCACTGCAGAAGTAAAATCGTTGATGGAAACACATTGTTTAACCAGAGACAGTTTCTTCCCATGCAGCCTTTCACCTCCTTGATGCAGTTTTTGATGGATATGACAGATGGAGTCACCAGGATTCAAGATCTTTTAGCTCTGTACAGTATATCATCAACATTTTACTGTTTCGAGTGCCAAAACTATTTACCAGTATTTCTTTTAGAAAATTTTGAGAGGTTTTGTGAGAAAAGAAAATCAGCTGTAGAATGGGCATTAAAAAATGTATTAATAAATAAAAAATCCAAACTGACACAAGGAGGTAGCTCCATAAATTCACAGAGAAGCCATTTTCAAGGTCACATGATTATTTATGATGCCACAATAAAAAGATTATTACAGCTGAGCTTTAAACAAGGCTGTGATGTCTTAAACATCAAGGAAAATCCCCTCCAAGGTTACAAGACATTATCTTGTGGAAAGTTTGGCCATTTACAAGTGAAAGACGTGCCATTTAAATCGCTCAGTGCTGTGCTCTCCTCCTTAGGAAGCTGTCCAGTTTCAAACAAGTTTCTTTTCAGCATTAGAGAGGATATTCATTTAAACTACCACCGTATTTTCCGGTGTATAGGTCGCACCTTTTTATGTTTTTTTTCAAGGCCTGCGACCTATACACCAGTGCGACCTATATATGGCTTGTTATCACTTTCGGCGAAACAAATTTTAAAATCCAGCTCATTTCACAATTACGTTCATTTATTAAGGAAAAGTTCAGCTCAGACACATATTTGCTATAATTTTTATCAAACAAATAATTGTTTTTAAGTGTTAATCTTCTTAAAAGCCTTGCTGTGCGCTCCTGTGGCAGACATTTGCAGCAGAGCTAAACGTAGGTGCGACCTATACACCGGTGCAACCTATCTAGGGATTTTTCCAATCTATTGGTGATAATTGGACAATGCGACCTATACACAGGTGTGACCTATACACCAGAAAATACTGTATTTTACGAGCACTCTTTCAAAGACATCATGACTTAAAGGCCCAGCATTCTGTATATGGATACATACTCCCCTCAACCTTTTATGCCAGAGTTGTAAATTAAAATTACCTTGAGCTGAGAAGAGACAAGCTTTCGGTTGTTTTGGCCAAACCTTGTAAATGACATCATGCATGATCTGGTGTGATATTATTAGATTTTACTATGTGTTAGAGCTCAGATAATGTGTTGAGGATTACTCTCAGCAACAACAAAAACAAATGTCAGCTCAACATACTGTTAGAGTTCCTTAAGCTTGATTAGCAGAGGCAGCCATCTCGAATAGGGTTGACCCCAATCTTTAATACAAAGGTTAAAGTTGTTCAACCAGTGAGAACTTTTCTGACTTCTTACTAAAATCTGTTCTTCAGTTAATTAAATACAGTACTGCTAATGTAATACTTTGTAAACAGATGACACATGCACACACACAGCCAAGCGCAAACATGTTGGAGAGTGGTGGTGCAGAGGTTAGAGAAGAAGGACCTGGGTTCGGAAAGTCATAGGTTCAGCTCCCCGGACTGACAACATCAAAATGTGGGTGGAAAAGGTGAAACACCTGACTCCACCCTCATTTGCCCCACTCTGGGCCCTTGAGCAAGGTCCTTAACCCCCACCATTTGCTCCCCAAAACAGGTTTCTCTTAAAAATGAGTTTTTGTGACTCAATGAGACTACCTGTATAAGTAAAGGGTAAATAAATAAATAAAAATAATAAGCTGCTTTGAATGGATGATAGCACTTCACTGTGTTGTGGGAATTTCTGCCTGCCATACTCACTTTCTCCCACAGCTGCTGCAAACACTAGCCACTTCCACACAACTGAGCCTGATTTGCAGGACGACTCTGCAGGAGTATAAAAGTTTCTGCCAGACACTCCTTCAGCGCTGGGACATTATTCTTCTAATGGTCAAGGTAATGGACAGCCTCTGAGTTGTCTTCTGACATTTTTATTCCAAGAAGAGGTCCTGTTTGTATTCTCCTACAGCGACTTCCTAGTCCTGGAGTCTTCCAGCCTCCCAAGGCCTCTCTGCTTCTCAAGACTTATGGTGTCCCATCTACAAACCAAAACCTCCAGCAGCCTGAATCATCAGCCTTCTGCGCCAACGCAACTTGCTCCTCTCTCCAACGTTGCTTACCTCTGAACCTCCTGGAAGCTAGGAGCTCACAGTTCTCCCCTCTGGCTCCTACAACAAAGACATGCTCACCCTGAACCCAGCACCTGTAAATAAAGATACAGTAGTCCCTCGCTACTTCACGATTTCGCAAACTCACTCTATCGCGGGTTTGCAAAGTAAGATTGGACACGACACACAACTGGCTGATTGATGGATGAGCCGCACGATCGGCAAGGATTTTTTTATTTAAAATAAACGATTAAAAATTATTTAGCACCTGCTGCACCTGTGTGCAGCCCACAGCTTGTCTGCAGTTTGTCGTGATATCCGCTCTGCAGCAGAGAAGTGGGCGTGGCCAAGAGCGATGGCAGGTGGCAGAGTGCAGCCGGAGGCAGAGAGCTGAAATCATGACATGTTGTGCTCTTTTGGAGCATTTAGAGTTTAGAAACATTGTTTAGAATATTGCAAGAGTGTGCTTGTATTCCTACCGTATTCTCCGACGTATAAGTCGCACCTTTTTGCCTACATTTCTAAGCCCTGCGACTTATAGGCCGGTGCGACTTATACGTCGATTTTTCCAATATTTTGGTCATAATTTGACTTTGGTCAAAAACTCCAAAAATGGTGCAGTACCAGTTTCGGCCGCTATGGGCGCTAAGAAACCCTTTACAGTACCTACACTGTTGACATCTGCCTGGTCCAAAAATGGTGCAGTGACACAGAAGATGAAGACTTCAATGGTTTTGAATAAATAAATAAAAACCATAAAATAAATACAGTATCTGTTTCTGTCATCATTTTAAACTGAGACACGTTTTTTACTGTAATGTCAGCTAATAAAAATATATTTTTATGTGTTTATCTTTAAAGATAAATGATGAAAGACACAAAATATACAAAAATTATGTTCATTTATTAATGAAAAGTTCAACTAAGACACATCAAACAAAATACTGTAGTTTTTATGTGATAATCTTGTCAAAAGTCCTTCCAAACAATTTGGCAGCCAGTCCAAAATAATGTTCATTTATTAATGAAAAGTTCAACTAAGACACATCAAACAAAATACTGTAGTTTTTATGTGATAATCTTGTCAAAAGTCCTTCCAAACAATTTGGCAGCCAGTCCATTTTGGGCAAAACACCAGTTCACGTGAGGTGCGACCTATAGGCCGGTGCGACTTATAGGCCGGTGCGACTTATACGTTGATTTTTCCATTTAATTGGGCATAATTAGGTTGGTGCGACTTATACTCCGGTGCGACTTATACGCCGACGAATACAGTACTTTATGGTTTTTCACTTATCGCAGGGCTTCAGGGTACGGATCTCCTGCAATAAACGAGGGACTACAGGTAGTCCCCGAGTTACGACGGAGATCCGTTCCTACGCTACGTCGTAACTTGAATTTCAACGTAAGTCGGAACATACGTCCAAACTGCACCTTATACGTACAAAACTGTATTTTACCAAGCACTTAGCCTATCCTAACACAGTATCCTACATACAGTAATTATCAAAAAACACGTACATTTCAGAGTCATAATGAAGTGAAAAAATAGTTAATTTCCTACTCTGGACTGCTGGTGAAGCCATTTCCTCGTTCCTCCCTCCCTCCACCGGATTCTCCATTCGTTTACGTTGTAAAACCGCCGTCCATAAAACAGCTACTTTTCCACAGCTGCTGCCTGTCCAGCTTGCTCCAACAAGTTTTGTTTTGTTTTTTGAATGTCCAGAGGACCAGACTTAGCTTTTTTAGAGAGTACAGGGCAAGCTGTAGCCTCCGCAGCTAACTGGTATGCTGGTGAAGCCATTTTCCTTCGTCCATCCGTCCCTCCGCTGTAATCTCCATTCCGTTTACGACGTAAAACCGCCGTTCAGCTCCCAGCTCATCCGAGCGCAGCAACCTCTGATCGGACACGGTCCGTCCAAAGCCGGGCTCCTCATCCCTGGAGCTGTGAGACTTCCACAGAATTCACCGAGCGTTTCCAGTTCATGTAACCGAGCGCAGCAACCTCTGATTGGACACAGTCCATCCAAAGCCGGCTGTCTGTCCAGCTTGCTCCAACAAGTTTTGTAGCATCTGCAGCTAACCGGAAAATGCCGGAAAATGCCGGAAAAAGCGTAAATCTGCTTCAAAATAATAATAATAATAATACTTTTTAAAATAAAGCCCTTTAAAACAACCAGAGCTGCAACAAAGTGCTGTACACATAAAATCAAGAACATTTAAACACATAAAATAAGATTTTTCAATTATTTTATTTTTTTATAAGATGCGTGACGTAACCCCGAAATGTCGTACCTCGGGGCCGTCGTAACCCGAGGACTACTTGTATACTTGTTTGTGCATACCTGTGTCTGTTGTTCCTTCAGTCTGCTACTTGGGCTCCTTATATCATCAAAATCGTGTTAAGAGTAGAATGACTTTCTATATTTAAACACATCTTTAGTCTTGGAAATGCTAGTTTTTCAATTAGAAAAGAATAATTTTGCAAACATACAAATTTTGCATTATCCTTCAAATGTATTTTTATAATTATATTAAAACCAAAATGTGCCCATATTAATTAGTTTTTGTTGTATAGCATGTTTTTTTAAGCATGTAATGATTGAATTAGGACAGTGGCTTCAAAGGTGCACAGTCACAAGCATCTTTAAAACCTTTTACCGGTATTCTTGTTGTCTATTTATATTATTTTTAATACGTTTTTTAAAAAATGCACGCCATTGCACCTTTTTTTTTGGGTACTAATTCTTTTAACAGCACACTGTTGGCAACACTGTGTCCCACAAACTGTTTTTAAGTGAAAACAGGACTTTGCTTGACAAGCAGGAAGTGGATCCAGGCTTCCTGATTCTTTGAATGCTATTGTTGTTTTCGTGCAGAGAAAGGAAAGAAGCAGAAGTTTCCTTTATGAGAGGAAGCTGCCCCTTTCCGTTCTGGAGAAGAAAACATTTTTTGTTGTGAAGGTGGGACATGGGACAAGAGAGAGCTGAAACAGGCGTGCAGAAGCTGTTGGCTTTCATTTTAGAAGTTTATTCCACTGTTTGGAAGCTACACTTGATCAGGTAAGAGGAGAGATTATTCTCATTTGATGTTTTCATTTAAACCAAGATGCTGTAACTTAACATGTTTTATTGAAAAGTGTTGGAATGAGAAAATTGTAATTGAACCCATTGCTTTTTATAGTCAAATGTATTTATTTGAAACAAGCACTTTAATGTGGCATGTCTGTTGGATGTATCTATAAAATTGATTCAGGAGTAACATTTGTGGTATTGATCGTTTTGTGGCAACTTAGTGCTTGCATTCTATTTTAAATATATTCCATACATTAGGAATGCAGTATCAAATGATTAAACATCACTCTATTTAAAATATTTTTTCATGCAGAAACTTAAAATGCTGCTTATGTACTAAGAAGGGGAAAAAGTTTTATTATTATTATTATTTTTGCCTGTCATTGTGTGTGTGTGTGTCTGTTCATATGTTAGCAAAATGCCTCATGAACCACTGGACAGATTTTAGTAAAAATTCTCAGAAAGTAATCATTGGGTGTACAAATGTACAACTACAACGGATTAACTTTTGGAGTCACCCCAACTCAACATGGATGCCACCACTAATTGATGTTGGCAAACGCAAAAAATGGCTGCGACTCAGTGGAATTGACAGATATTGTGCTAACGTTTGGTTTAGCAGAAGCCAATTCTCATTTACAACACTTGCACTTATTTACACTTACTCCTAACACTCCAAATGCTAATGAATTGTGCAAGAACAAGGAAAGTAGCATGAAGACTACTCAGACTGTTACTTTTTAAGTTTTAGGTCATTTTAGTTTAAAACTTGGGCATAAAAAATGCTGGGCAAAGTACTTGCTTTCAAAGAGTGCTAGGCCTTTAATCAAATGTTGCGTTTGAGTGCTTTGATTTAATTCAGTTCATTTTATTTATATAGCGCCAAGTACCAACAGGTCGTCTCTGGGCACTGATCATAAACATTCATATACAGTACATTAAAAAAGCCACTTAGTAAAAGTTATCTAACCACGGAAGCCTGCAGTTTGCGTTGAATCTTCACGTCACTGCAGTCTCCCATCCTGAGCAAGCGCACTGGCAACAGTGGAAAGGAAAAACTCCCATTAAGTTCATCAAAGTTCATGCTCAATAATCAGGTAAAAAAGCCAACAAAGTTAAGTCAGATCCTCTGGATGGATTCTTTTTATTGAATCGTTTCATCTTTCATCCAACAGACTCTGGATGAAAGACGATACGTGCCAATAAATATTTATTTATTTATTTATTCATTTTATATTGAAACACATAACAATTGACAGTATATGCAATTAGAAAAAAACAAAATATAAAATATAAAATGAAAGGTAACAGATGAAGAAAAAATCTTATTAAATCTGCTCCTTATTTATCTAATAAACAATTCAAACAAACGTTTCCTGTAAATAACAAAACAAAGTAAATAACTCACTGAATTTTCAATTCTCATACATTACTCATTAAAATACATTCATATATACAGGGAGTCCTCGAGTTACGTCGCCCTCGACTTACGACAACCCAGACTTACGAATGCGCCCCGAACGCTAGTACGTGCTTTGTTTATAGATGAATGTGTGGCATAATGTGGTTATTGTGTTAGCTAACAGTTTGTAAATAAAGTTCTGTGCATGTTTATGGACCAGTATGTACATTGTTCAGTCTCATGTTGATTCTCATGTTGTTAAACGGGTGTGCGGCGCAGCGTACGAACGCTACGTGTTCTGAGTTCCAACTTACATACAAAAATCCGGATTTACGAACACACGTGTTCTGAGTTCCGACTTATGTCAAAATCGGGTTCGAACGGGCTGTAGGTCCGGAACCCATTCGTAAGTCAGGGACTCCCTGTATTTCTTTAACAATTTGATTTTGACCAGTCTCTTAAATACAACAATTGATTTGGCTTCCTTACCATTTGTCTCCGTCATTCCATAATCCAACTCCCTGAATTAAGGTAGATCTTCCCTTCAAACTACAAAGTAGTTCTATACTGTACTGTGGTTTTACAAATACAGTACATCTTTCCCCTTAAGATTGTAATGTTTTTTTCCCCTGCAGTAAAACACATGGATGGTGTTTAATCTGAGTTTGTTTGTAACAATCCATGGAGGGTTGAGATCTTGGTTTTTAATGATATTACAAGTTTTAGATTAATTTTCTTTACTGTAAATATAAACCATCCATAGGACCCGACTTAACTTTGTTAGGTCCTTTAAGTTCAATTCTTCATTTTATGACATTTAAACTGCAGATCCTCGGCTTCTTGTTAGTTCCTGCCAAACAAATCAAGCAGTGGCACCTGCCTTTGACATGCCCCCGTCTTTCATCTTTTCAAGCAGGATTTAATCAGTATTCATGTGAGGATCATGCAGTTGTAGTTGAAGGTGGAGGGGGAGTCATCATCCACACAAACTCAGAACTGTGCCAAGCTGGTTGTGTAGTTATTTAAAGTCCTTGATATCAAATACCTTGTACAATGTCCGCCCACAAGTTCACAACTACACTGCACTAGATGTTCATTTGGGTGCATTAGCTCAAAGAACATTAACACGTTAAGTTCTGTTCTGAAAAAACAACAGGCTGTTTCTGTGAGTAGCAAATTGACCATCTGGCCTAAAACATTTGATTGTTGCACATGATTGTTTTGGATGGGTGTGCTTTGCACACGTCAAAAAGCCTACTTTTCAACAGGAGTTTGGCTTGAAACACAGCAGTGAATGCTACATATGGGACATATTTGGTTGGCAGGCTGTAGACTGAGGAAGTCCCCTGGATGGGGGACAAAACATTATTCATTTAAAGAAACAGGTCCAGATGACATGATTTAACCTTTTTTTGTTGTTATCTGCCTGGATAATTGAGCTTAAAAACCATTTTATTAAATACATTTAATAGTAGATCACATTTGTTTGAAAAATATAAACCTTACATATGTTTGGTCTTTTCTGAGAAATGTATTTCAGATTTATCTCGTATAAGGAGACTGGACATTTTTTTTTGACATTTTTCCAGTTGAAGCTTGACGCAGGTGCAGCTCATCTACTTGTTCTGCATGTTCCAAGAATATCTAGAAGGGCATGAAGGTATGTGCACCAGGGAGGCACACATCGGATGTTAATGTAGTTTACCACAGCCGACTGACGTGGTGCAGCACATCTGGGATGCAGAGAGCAGCCAGATGGTGTCCTTGACTTCTGAAAGAATAGAAAAGGTTACCCAGCGTGGTCTCTTGTTACTTTACATTAAGCAGCACGCCCCCTCAACAGATTTTTTTTTTCCTGCAGTAAAACACATGGATGTTGTTTAATCTGAGTTTGTTTGTAACAATCCATGTAGGGTTGAGATCTTGGTTTTAATGATGTTACAAGTTTTTAGATTGATTTTCTTTACGGTTTGCCCTTGTCATGTAAAATTTATGATGAAAAATGTGTTAATTTTGCAGATACTGAGCTAAAATTTGATTTGATATTAGCTGACAGTCATTCTGAACAAACACGTTGAGCGCTGCATATTGTGCAACATCTCTGATCAAACGTTTGGCAATAGCTGCTGACATCAGCCGTTGTCTGTTAGCAAAATATCTAATTTATTCTTGGTTCAGCAAATTTCCTGAACGTATTTGTTGGATGGATACAGCGTTTTTTTAATTTTATTTTTGATTAAATTTATTCATTTTACATCAATATAAAAGAAAAACAAAAAACATACAATGTAAAATGTAAAAGACATAAAATGACAGGTGGCAGAGAGAAGAAATAATCTTATATCTGCCCCTTTTTTTCAAAGTAACAAAAGCAAACTCAATCCAAACAATCAACTCAAGCAATGTTTTTCAGTAATAGAATGAAAAATAAAAATAAAAACTAAAAAACAACGTTCATATTTTGTTAACAACTTAGATTTGATCATCTTTTTAAACACAAGCATCGATCCAGCAAATTTAATATTGTTATCTAAAGTGTTCCATAAATCAATTCCCTGTATCGAAACAGTCCGACTCTTCAAACTGGTTCTATACTGAGGTTTTACAAAAACCTCAGTACCCCTAAGAGTATAGCAAGACCTTCTCTTATCAAAAAACATTTGAACGTTAGGAGGCAGTAAGTAGTTTTGAGCTTTATACATGACTAATGAGATATTATAATCCACCAAATCATAAAACTTCAATAACTTAAGTTGATTAAACAATATATTTGATGGATGACAATAAGGTTTTCCTAAAATAATTCTCACAGCTCTCTTCTGCAAAATAAAAACAGGCTTTGTAATAGTTTTACATGCCTTCCCCCAAACTTCAACACAGTAAATTATATGTGGAACAAAAATTGTATTATATAACAAATAAAGAGCTGTCTCATTCAAAAAGTCTTTAACTTTATACAGTATCGCAGTTGATCTGGCTAACATAATTTTTACTGAATTGATGTGCTGTTTCCACGACAGTTTTTCATCAATTACCACACCCAAAAACTTCTGATTTAAAAAAAGCTGATTAACTTTTGAAGTTAACTCAATTTAAGGTGGTCGCAACAACAAGTTGAAATGCAGAAAGTCTAAAACCCAGTCAGTTTTACAGATATTGAACTACAATTTGGTATGATTGTAGCCGAGTCATCCTGAGTACCAGTATGTACCATGAGAACTAGCACTTTATGAGATCTCAGAAATTGTTCAAATTTAAAACTGTGGCATGAAAGGTGGTGGGTATAGGCAAGAAAATGTTGGCCTTTAATTACTGTACTGCTGTAGGTTAATTTTACTACACTGCCTGTAAAAATAACTTTTAGAGCAAAATGAATTGATGTAAATTACAGTAGAGGAGCAAAATTCCTACCCCCAAGAAAATTTGAAGTATAATAGAGTGAATGCTTGTGAAGCATTCACATTATTGTGATCCATTTTTCTTCCATTCATTTTTTAGCTCTGCTAATTTTAGCTTGTTATGCTCCTTTCAGCTTATTTCTTCAAGTTTTTATCTTTTCCACTAATTATTCTTTTTATGCTAATTTAAGCTTTTTTCAAATAATTTCCACTGTGTTAAGCTAATTTTTGCTTCTTTCGGACTAATTGGGCAAACATGATTTTTTCCCACTTTTCTGTGCTAATGACGCTTTTTCTACCTTTTCAGCAAGATTTTTTAGCACATTTTAGCTGTTTTCTGATTAATTCAAACTGTTTAATCTCTGCTACTTTCAGCCTAATTAACTTTTATCAGCTAATTTCAGCTTGTTATGCTCCTTTCAGGTTATTTCTGCTAGTTTCAGTTCTTTCTTCTATTTCAGCTACTATTTAGTTGTTTTGTGCTTAATGTGGCTTTTTCAGCTAATTCCTCTTTTTTTTAAGCTTATTTCAGCTCCCTCCACTTCCTCGTTCTACCTTTTCAACTACTTTTCGCCTATTTGTTGCTAATTTCAGTTTTGTGAGCTGATTTCGTGTGATTTTTGTGCTCATTTCTGCTCATTTAAACCTAATTCAGCAAATACGTGTTCTTTCAGCTTTCTTCTGCTAACTTAGGCTTGTTCTCCCATTTCAGCTACATTTCAGCATGTTTTTAGATAATTTCAGCTGCTTTCAGTAAATTCTTCAACAATAAGCATTCACACTGCATGTTTACAGGAAATAGAATTTCTAATTGACTTTGCATTTCTGAGTTTATCAGTTGTATGTTGTCTCATTGACATTTAAACATTTTTTCAACACACTGAAAACAAGATACACTAACAAATAACAAAAACATATTGCTCAATAAATTAGTCTTATGATGTAATTGAATTAATTACAATAATCCTTTCCCATCGTTATTCTTGCAGTCATTTCAGTCATGCTAACAAAACAACATAACAATGTTAGTTATATTGTAGTTATTAATATGTCACACTTGCTGTTCAAGCTCAAGACTGTAATAACACACCGGACCCACACCATCACCACACATACACACATAAAGGCAAAATTTGGGCATTTTTTGAAAGATGCAAGTGATCTAACTGGTTGAGTCCAAATGCTGTAGGAGGTAGCGTGGGTGGATGAGAGCACCATTATAGCCAGGTTTGCCTCTCTTCTTTGTCCTTAAAGTGGAAATTAGAAATCCAAAGCTAGGCTGGGTTTAAATATTTTAAACCACTGCACTGTATTTTTTTAATACAATGATTAAAAAAAGGGATTTTTTTGGGGAAAAGGAGGCACAAGACATTATCTATGATACAGTTATATCTTTATCAAAATCTACCTTAATTGTATTGTTATGACCCATTGCCAAAGGCAAAGGTAGAGCAACAATGGTTTGGCCTCCATGTACCGTATTTTCCACCTGATAAGTCTCACCTTTCTATAAGTCGCTTTGTCCAATTATTGGCAACAAATTGGAAAAATCCATAAACATGTCGCACCTTCAGTTAAGTCGCATCTATTATGTGTCACCGCTACGCGATGCGTCAGCGCGTCATTTGCCCTGCTGAAAACGGCGGCCACAGGAGCGAGCGCGCCCGGAAGGACTTTACAAGATTAACACGGTAAAAACAATTATTTGTTTGCTGAAAATTATAGCAAAGATGTGTCTTAGCTGAACTTTTGCTTAATAAATCTTAAGAGTCTGGGTGTCATCCTTGATAGCATTCCCCTTCTTCATCCCTGATCTGGACTTTTTTTTCCTTTTCTTTTTGCCAAAAGTCAAGTGATCGCTTCCTCCGCCGCTGACTCCATGCATTAAAACCGCAAGACACAATAACTGTTGTTCTATTATGATTTGCTCCTCTAATAAAGAAAACAGTTCAGCATGCGAGCGGAAAGCCATTTTTTTGTTGTTGTGTGACTTCAAACAGTTCTTCTACAGTAGATTTCTTCTTCTACACCCTTTCTTGCAACATATGCACAGGTTTTAGAGGGTACTGCCACCTGCTGGTCCGTAAAAGAACAGCACTTTGCCATGCACCGCCGTGCGTCAACTATAAACACAGCGGCGACACTGTAAACGCATGAAGCCGCACGGCTCAGTGCGCACGCTCCAGCCAGCGGACCAAAGCGCGAGTATAACGAGGCCTTAAGTAAGGAGGACCAGACTTCCCTCTCCCCAGCCACTTGGAGCAGCTCCTCCGGGGGAATCCCAAGGCGTTCCCTGGCCAGCCGAGAAACATAGTCCCTCCAGCGTGTCAGGAGTGGAGTGGGCATACTCGTTGCCCCCCATCTTGGTGCCTGTACGTTGGGGTTCACCCCGGTGAATGAGAGGGTAGCCTCCCTTTGCCTACGTGTGGGGGGACGGGCTCTGACTGTTGTTTGTGCCTATGGGCCAAACGGCAGCTCAGATTACCCACCCTTTTTGGAGTCCTTGGAGGGGTATTGGAGAGTGCGCCTCAAATCAGCTGGATTAAAAAAGTAGTGTCGCCACGTGCACGTGCGCGGGTGGACGGCTTTATTTCTTTAAAATTTAGCTAAATAAACACTTAAAAATATATATTTCTTAACTGAAATTATAGCACAAGGGTTCCTGAGCTTAACCGGTCCTTAATAAATTCACGAAATGGTCAAATCTGCTGGATTTAAATTGTTTCGCTTTGACGTCTTCCAAACCGTTGTGTGCGCTGCGAAAATAAATTATAAATAAATCGAATTTTAGCTCAAATGTCTCATACAGGTAACAGTTTGTAAATGTCTATGTGATTACTTTATGTAAGTTTGATAAAAATCTGTTCTGTAGTTCATGACTTATTTAGATAAATAGACTCCGGAAAAACAACAAGCTAACAGCTGCATATTTACGAAGCTAAAATATTGAATTTCATCTCAAACAATTCCAACAGCTAACAGTTTGTAATTGACCACACAGTAATTACTTTCTGTAAGTTTAAAGAAAATCTGTCTGGTAGTTCATGAGTTAATTAGATAAATATTAACCATTTTTGCTAACAAACACAGCTAACATACCTCTAGAGCAGGAGGCCGGGCTGCAACAGTGTGTCCGACCAGTAGAGGCTGCCTTCGGACACATGAGGGGGGAACGGTCAGTGTACCCTTGCGGCCAAAAGTGTTACTGCACCATTTTTTGCCAAAATGAAAAACGGTCATATCTGAGCCAAAAATTGGTCTAAAAATATGGGAAAAAATCCATAAGCACGTCTCACCTCTCTATTAGTCGCAGGGCATGCAAATTAGGCAAAAAGGTGTGACTTATAGACCGGAAAATACGGTACTTGTGTTTGTATCATACAGATTTTGGCTAAACTTTCAGAAACTATTTATTAGATAACATCTTTAAGACTTTACCATAAAAGGTGGAGGGGGATATGCATTACTTTAGGGAATGTAATTCCCTTTGAATCTGAAAGTGTAACAGGATCTAAGTTATCAACAGTGGTGCAGGTTTAAGTTAATCCAGGTTTATTAAAATGTCAAACAGAAGAAAAAAATGCTGCTTTCTGCTGTTCTGACTGCAGAACAAGCAGCTTATCCACCTTGAAGGTTGATCAGGATGCAGTTTTTCACTTTAATCGCAGGAGCTTTCAAGAAAGTGACTGAAAGAGAATATGTTTTTCTGCATGGCTACCTTACATTGAAACGTCTCCCCCATGGGATTCTGTTTGATGTGAGACCAGCAGACGGTGTGGGTGTATGCTGGTGTGAAATTAATTTCTCTTGCATTTGATGGTGTGAGTTTATGTCTGTTATAAAAGAGACGTCTTTGCCTTTTTTTTTGTTAATGCACTTATCGCCTGCCACCAAAGGCAAAGGTGATATTGTTCTTGCCCGTGTTTGTGTGTGCATGTGTGTGTTCCTTTGGTTGTGGCATTATCACAATATTTCAGAAACCACCAGACAGATTTTAATGAAAGTTTCAGCAAGTAATTATTTGGTGCACAGCTACAACTGATTAACCTTTGGAGTCAACATTATTCATGACCACCGTAACTAAGCCATCTCAGGGAGCACAAAAATGGAAATAACTCAGCAAATTTTACAGATGTTAAGCAAAAAAATTGGCACGTTAGTAGTGGAGATGTATCCCCATAATATCATATCATAATATCAATCTGAGCACTGATTGATTCTGCAAGATCTGTTTTTAAAACCATGTCAATACATACAGAGGTAAATGCAGACAGTATGTTACCAAAATATCTCCTGAACCAATAAATTGATTTTATTGACAATTTTAGAGTATAATGTTCAGATATACATCTACAACTTATTAACAGTTGGAGTCATCTCAATTCAAGATGTCTACCACAGACAATTGACCCCATAAATAGTTATAATTCAGACGGTTTTACAGATGTTATGCTCGGTTGGTTTTGGTGTAGTAGTAGCCAAGAAGCATCCCCAGAATATTTTCAGTGCACAACACATTGTGCAATATTTTTACTTAATACTTTAGCTTTAATTATTTTTAAACAACATCTTTTTTATTAAGTTTTTGCTTTTTTGAACACAAAAACACACAAAATACAAAAAACAAACAAACAAAAAAACACATAAAGCTAAAAAAGCTGGTCCTCTGGACATTGAAAAAACAAAACAAAACAAAGCAAAAAAACTGTAGAAACGTTTCGTTTTTTGTCCGAAAGACTTCCTCAGTCTGAGATGCTGTATTCAGCTCAGTCTTATAAATAGCACCCTCTCACAGTGGATCAACCAGTTTGCTGATGACAGCTGAAACCAGCTGCTCACATGATCAAGGAAGACCATCAGCCTAATGATGGATTGTTAGCACCCTGATGGTTGTTTGCTATTCACAGAGGGCTGAGTGAAACTAGCAATAACAGCATTGTAAAGGCCTCGTTACTCGCGCTTTGGTCCGCTGGCTGGAGCGCGCGCACTGAGCCGTGCGGCTTCATGCGTTTACAGTGTCGCCGCTGTGTTTATAGTTGACGCACGGCGGTGCATGGCAAAGTGCTTTTCTTTTATGGACCAGCAGGTGGCAGTACCCTCTAAAACCTGTGCATATGTTGCAAGAAAGGGTGTAGAAGAAGAAATCTACCGTAGAAGAAGAACTGTTTGAAGTCACACAACAACAAAAAATGGCTTTCTGCTCACATGCTGAACTGTTGTCTTTATCAGAGGAGCAAATCATAATAGAACAACAGTTATTGTGTCTTGCGGTTTTAATGCATGGAGTCAGCGGAGGAGGAAGTGATCACTTGACTTTTGGCAAAAAAACAAACAAAAAAAAAGTCCAGATCAGGGATGAAGAAGGAGAATTTAATACATTTGTGTCACAAAACATTCCTCCATGCGTCGCAATGCCGTCTCCATGACCACAATGGCGCAGACAGCTGCAGTCTCTGGCGTGAAGAGCGTGAAGGCTGTCGGGTGAGGTCCCCACCCGACCTGTCAATCAATTCAGTAGCGCCCACGGCGCGCGCACTAGCCTTGCGGAGTTTTAAAATTTTGGAGGTGTGCGACACGCGCCAAACCGACACGCGGGGTCTACGCACAGGGGCGGGGACGGTGATATTGCGTCACTTTTGGCGTGCACACCCTGTCGCACTGCGCGACGCGTCGAGTATAAATCTAGCTTAAGAGGGGGACAGTTGAACCCAGAGGCCTCCACCCCTGTTTAATGATGGACGGTTTCTTTTCACAAAGATGGCCTCCTTTACTCCTCTCTCAAACCATCGTTCCTCTCTATCAAGGATGTGAACATCTTCATCCTTGAAAGAGTGACCGCTGGCGTGGAGATGAGTGTAGACTGCAGAGTCCTGACCTGATGATGTTGATCTTCTGTGCTGGGCCATCCTTTTGGCCAGTGGCTGTTTAGTTTCCCCGATATAAGACTGATCACAGCCCTCCTGACACTGAACAGCATACACAATATTACTCTGTTTGTGCCGGGGGACTGGATCTTTGGGATGAACCAGTCTTTGCCGTAATGTATTTTGGGGTTTAAAAGCCACTGGGACGTTGTGTTTAGAAAATAAACGTCTCAATGTCTCTGAAACTCCTGCAACATACGGAATGACCACTGGTCTGGGTCTGGGTTCCTTCTTTTCACCTGATGGCTGGCTGGAGTCCTGTTTGGGTTTCTTCTCTGCTTTCAGGAGGGCCCAGTTAGGATATCCACTTTTCTCTAGAGCCTGTCTTGTGTTGTGGTGGACCACTAGGGGGCTCTACTCACACCCAGTGGACCGAATGTGTTACAGGATGCTTTTATTGTGAAAGGTCCAGAGGACCGGATGTTGTGTTGGTATATAAGGCGGTGTTGGGTGGTTTTCCCGCCAGTTGAGTAGGAGTTGATTAAAAGTGAAGAACTACATCCCGTCTCCTGTGTCGTCTCTTCACCACCTCCTACACTGGTGACCTACGTGAACTGAATATGACGACATCTGAAGGTCCAGCCAGCTCTCCTCAGCTGTCCGCGGTGGAACCCCCACCGGCGGCCCCGCTCGCTTTTGCGGTGGCCGTTAAAATCCCGGACTTCTGGCTGCACGCACCTCGGTCGTGGTTCGCCCACGTCGAATCACAGTTCGCTCTTCGCGGGATCTCTGCAGACGACACCAAATACCACCATGTGGTCGCTTCACTGGACCCATTGTCCACCCAGCGGGTAATGAGCCTGCTCGAAGACCCTCCTGCACAAGGAAAATACGACGCCCTCAAGGAGCTCCTTCTGCAGCGTTACACGCTCTCAGACGCGGAGCGCGCCGAGAAACTGTTTTCCCTCTCCGATTTGGGCGACGGCACAGCTCTCGAGCTCATGGAAGGCATGTTGTCTTTGAGAGGATCAACAGACTGTGAGTTTCTCTTTCTACACCTCTTCCTCCGCCGGCTTCCGGCTCCAGTGCGCACAGCCCTGGCCAACTCCCCGTTTCTGCAGCAGAAGGATTACCGCTCGCTGGCCCGCGAAGCCGACCGCATCCTGCTGGCTGCGAGGACGTTCGCGGTCCAAGCGGCGGTCCCCGGATCTCCAGCGGCGCCCGAGCTTCAAGCATCGCCCTCAGCGCCGGACGAGCCAGTGGTCGTAGCAGGAGTCGCCCGCAGGCGGTCAGGGGCCGCACTTTGTTTCTTCCACCAGCGTTTTGGCGCCAAAGCACGACGGTGTGTCCCACCGTGCAGTTTCAAGCCGCAGGGAAACGAGTACGCCAGCGCCCGCTAGCAGTCGCGGCCGTTGGCGACAAGGAAAGGCTGCTTTTCATCGAAGACTCGAGGTCGGGGAGGCGGTTCCTGGTGGACTCCGGCTCGCAGAAGAGCCTCGTTCCCCCGACTGGCTCCGACAGGTTAGCAGAAGGCTGCGGGCCGCAGCTAACCGCGGCTAACGGCTATCCCATCAAGACGTTTGGCGAAAGGTTGGTGACTGTTCGTTTCCATGAACGGGACTTCCAGTGGAACTTTGTGGTAGCTGCTAGCTCAGTCCCTATTTTAGGGGCTGATTTTCTTTGTGCTCACGGGCTCCTGGTTGATTTAGCTAACAGACGTTTGATCGACGCTGTGTCTTTTTCGTCACTGCCTTGTGAGACGCGAGGAGCTGGGCCTTTAATGCATGCTAACTTTTTAGCTTCGGGTAATGTGTTTCAGCGTTTATTGTCTGAATTCCCCTCGCTGACTGTTCCTGATTTTGCAAACACAAACACAAAACATGGGGTCGAACATTATATTCCCACAACGGGCCCCCCGGTGTTCGCACGTGCACGCCGCCTTGATGCTACTAAGCTAGCAATAGCACAGGAAGAGTTTGCTAACATGGAGCGTTTAGGCATCGTGCAGCGCTCAAACAGTCCGTGGGCCTCCCCCCTCCACATGGTGCCCAAGGCAGATGGCAAATGGCGGCCATGTGGGGATTTCCGCCGCCTTAATAACATCACAGAGAACGATCGTTATCCCATCCCCCACATCCAGGATTTTTCAGTGCACCTGGCTGGGACCTCCATTTTTTCTAAAGTAGATTTAGTACGGGGGTACCACCAGGTTCCTGTGCATGTGGAGGATGTCCCTAAGACCGCTGTTATCACGCCTTTCGGCCTTTTTGAGTTTTTGCGCATGCCTTTTGGTCTTAAAGGTGCAGCACAAACATTTCAGCGGTTGATGGATTCAGTCCTAAGGGGTCTGTCCTTCGTATTTGTGTACCTGGATGACGTCCTGGTGGCTAGCAGCTCGGCTGAGCAGCACTTGTCCCACCTCCGTGAGGTTTTTCAGCGCCTGGCAGCACATGGCCTGATTGTAAATACAGCGAAATGCCAGTTTGGGCTGCCAGTCATTGACTTTTTGGGCCACCGCATTTCTGCAAGTGGTGCCGTCCCGTTACCAAACAAAGTGCAGGCGGTGTCAGATTTCCCACAGCCCCAGTCTGTTAAAGCGCTACAAGAATTTTTCTTCACCACCTCCTACAGTGTGTGATTTCTCCTTCTGTCTGGCTCCTGAGTTAGTGGGGACGCAGTCTGCTCTGTGATACAGAGTCCTGATGACTCCTAACTTGTGCTCCAGTGGGTGATGGGAGTCAAACTGCAAATACTGGTCTGTGTGGGTGGGTTTGCGGTACACCTCAGTTTGCAAATTTCCTCTATCAGAAACTGAGACCTCACAGTCCAAGAAAGCCAACCTGCCATTTTTTACATCTTCTCGTGCTGCTTAACTTTTGGAGCCACCCTATTGGTGACTATTACAGCCAGTTGAATTCAAGAAATACAAACATGACTACTGGTATAACTCAGCCTAATTTACTGACACAGAGTTAACATTTGTTGTGGTAGTAGCAGACACTGATTCTCAACACATTCCCTGAGCACCAACAGTTCTCACAATATCTCTCTATATCACATCAGACATAATGTAATTTACAAGGTTTAAGCAGAATGACTGGAAGTCCGTCCCTTTTCATCAAACGATTATAGTCTAAAACCCTTACAAAGGAGTAGGCATTCCCTTAAAAAAAACATTACTTTTATTTTCTTTGCATCTGGCTTTATCCCTCTGTCACATTTTAAGCAAGCAGCAGTTTCTACTTTAAGGTGTGACCTCATCATCCTGGCTCCATGGTACCTCACCTCCCTTTAGCAGCAAGAGCCACGTTATCACTCCCAAATAGAGAAACATGCATGTTCTCACACTGAGCAGCAGCAGAGGAGTCCAGAAAGGGCTTAAGAGATCTCCTTTCTATTCCAGACTATATGTGTCCACCTTTAACAGAGTGTGTGTACGGTGTTGGTGTGTTCACAGGAGAGACGAGCAAAGAGGGAGAGAGACAGCGAACCAGAGGAGGCGAAGGGGAGGGAGGATAGATCATGCATGTGCATTAACTCAGCTCCAGCTCCAGCAGCAAACAGAAACAGCAGCAGCACAGGAGGGAAGGAGAGAAAGAGACAGATGAGGAGGGAGAGTTGGAGGGAGGCTTAGGAACAAAAGCTGCCGAGAGCGGCTTTATTTCTCCGCTGAAAAGAACAACGAAGGTGCAACACAAGGAGGAGGTGGTCATGATAGTAGTGAGACAATAACGGAGGAGAGGAGGTGCATTGTTAGTCAGAGCTCTTCTCTTCTCTGCTCTCCATGTTCTTTGGGACTCAACACACCACTGCCTTCGTCTCTCCAAACCCAGAAGAGGATGTCCGTGTCAGGAAAGAAGGAGTTTGACGTGAAACAGATCCTCAGGCTCCGCTGGCGATGGTTCAGCCATTCATCCCAAGGTTCTGCCGGTGGTGGAGGGGGCGGCGGCAGCGGTGTGGGAGGCTACATCCAGCAGGATGGCCTGGACCACAGAGGGACCCCTGTCCAGGGACGTCTGAAGAGCCACTCAAGAGAACGAGGCTTCGGGGGATTGAGGAAGACCAACAGCCCCGTGCACAGCGTCATGCCACCAACGCCTGGGCCAACACAGGTCTACGTCAGGACGGGTCATCAGTCGTGGCATCACCTGCCGAACACCATCCAAGGCCTGCAGGTGAACGAGGAGTCTCCAAAGAGCATCTCCTCTCCCAGTTCTGCAAGGAAAGAGGAAACGAACTCTGGCCAGAAAGATGTGAACAGCAGTACAGAGGAACCTGCAGAGGTGGATGCCAGAGACAGGTATGACTTCAGAGCTAATTTAGGAGAAACAAGTGTCTCTTTTTAGTAAATGGTTAATAATAATAATAATAATAATAATAAAAATCAGACTTTTACATACTATTTAAGGAACTTGTGCTTCTTTAAAAAGTCAAAGTAACAGTTCATCTGTTAATAATAATAATAATAATAATTTAAAAAAAACTAATGGAAAGCTGGTTCCTGATGCAGCATCAAGTAATTAAAATGAAACATACAGGTAGTCCCCGACTTACGAGCGCTCTTACTTACGAGGTTCCGGACTTACGAGCTGGCGAACGAGCAGTAAATTTGTAAAGAACATACAGAGGATCCTGCAGAGGTGGATGCCAGAGACAGGTATGACTTCAGAGCTAATTTAGGAGAAACAAGTGTCTCTTTTTAGTAAATGGTTAATAATTATAATAATAAATAAAAAAATCAGACTTTTACATACTATTTAAGGAACTTGTCTGTTAATAATAATAAATAAATAAAAAATGAACGGAAAGCTGGTTCCTGATGCAGCATCAAGTAATTAAAATGAAACATACTGTATCTGTCTATTAAAACACTAAATAAAATAATCAATAAATCAGTTCATAGCTCATTCAGCTTATTTATCCTGAAACTCGAGACCTATACATGTTCTACTTTTAACTTGTGGTTTCAGTGCTGTCCTGCATGAAGAGCCTAAAACAGTTTTCAAAATGCAGTGTGAATGCTGCATGCTGAACAACTTTGATGAAATTTGCTAAAGAAGCTGAAACAGAATAATCAAAGCAAGGAAAAAATAAACGTGCAACACAATTCAAAAGCTAAAAGAAGTAGAACACTGGCTAAAAGCAAAAGGGAGCAAAGCTCTAGCTAAAACCAAAATTGTGCAAAAATGCTTAACATTTGCTAAAAGGTAAAAGTTCATAGTAGAAGGCTAGACCAAAGTAATAAACAAGCAAAAGTTTTGTTGAAAGTAAATAATAATAAAATAAAATGCTAACTAAACATATTAAGTTAGGTCAAAGATAAAATTAGCAATAGATTAACTAAAAGTAGCAGAAGTTTAGCTACAAACCAAAAGTACTGAAAGGCAAGCAAAAAATAAAGATTACAGAAGTTGTGTTAATAGTTCAAAGTAGCATTAAGTTGGCTATAAGCTAAAAGAAAAAAGATAAGCTAAGCAATAATAAACAAGGTAAAGTAGCAAAAGAGTAGCTGCAAGCTATAGTCTAAGCTTGCTAAAAGTATGAAATGCTAGCTAAATGCTAAATGTTGCAAAAATTGACTAAAAACTAAAAAATGTAAAGGCTGGCTAAAAGCTATTAGCAGCAAACGCTTAGCTAAAATTAGAACAAATGCTAGCTAGAAGCTAAAAGTAGCAGAAATGTTGGCAAAAGCTAAAAGTACCAAAAGGCTAACTTAAAAACTAAAAGGAAAAGCATAACAAAAAGAGCATGTTAGCTGAAGCTGACTCCAAAAGGACCAAGTATTTGAAGGAACTAAAGAGATCTCAATGAATTTCTGAGTAAAATATTTGTAAATTAAATTAAATTATTTGAAAAAAAAAGTTACAAAGTCTAATGGAATTAGTGAAGAAGCATCTCCTGAATGAGTTGAACATTTTGAATATATGAATGACAAAAAATGCACAACGATGTAGTTAATTGCAAGCAACATGTGGGTAAATAGGAACAGAACATGGAAACCAAAGTGCACGCAGGTATCATGTTCCATGTTTCACTCAGGCCCCTCTGCTGCCGTCGTGGCTCACCTGGGGGACAGCTCCATCCCATCCTCCACAGCATGTAGGATAAACCAATAACACGTCTCTTTAATTATTCATTGAACTAAAAGCCGGGGCCTTTGCTTCTTTCTTCTCTTCTGTTCTGCGGCGCGGATCACGCTCTGATTGCACCTTTGATTCCTCTGTTTAGCTTTCACACGAATGCATTTTCCCATGTAATGAAAAGTGGAAGAACCACTAAATCACATAACGCGTCTCGGATCTATAAAAAGCCGCACGAGTTAAATCACATGCATTATCCAGTGAGCCTGTTTATGAGCTAAAGGCTATCACAGCTAGTGAATCGCACAGAATCCAAATCTGCTCGTAAATCCTCACGCTAAACCAATTTTCCAGGGATAAATCCCATTTTCTGCATCTCTCTCTCTGCGTTGTGGATCTCTGTTGTCCTTGTCGGTCTACATCTTGTTCCAGGTAGTAAACAGGTTTGAGATGTCAGTCTGTTTGTGTGTGTTTGTGTCTGGCACTAAAAGCACATCACATGATAGATGAAAAGACCAGCTCTCCTTTTTATCTCACGTCTGTGACATTCTGATGCGATTGATCCTTAAGCTTCACTGATTCCCGAGCGCTTTTTTTGTTTCATGCACCTGGCCATGAAAAGAACAATGCAGGTAAACCTGTCCCCTTTGTTTTATAGAGAGCTAGCGGTGTGTTTCCAAACAGCCAGCCTCCCTACCCACACACTGCAAAAAAACGTGTCGGTGTGGGTTGAATGAACGCCACAGGCAGTGGATGGTTGGTGCTCCCTGAACTGAGCATGAATTATTCTGAGCTGAGAGACGGCTTTAGAGTCAACTCCACGTTCGGATCTTCCTCGTGTCGGCATAATTGGCAGATTTTCATGTTTTGGAGCTCCTGTGTGTGAAACGTGCATGCATAAAAGATGTGCCTCGGAGTGAAAATGTGTTGCTCTCTGGCTCTCAGGATCCTTGAGTTCATGTTAGCCATGTAAGAAAATAATACAAAAAAGCACATCCAGCAGTTTTTGACAATGATATTAAATTATTGAAAGAGTTCTGCTCTGCCGGATCATAAATATATCATATAGTCTCCACTTTTTGTCTGTTAATTTATGATTTTAATAATGTTGGATTATCTGAATGTGTTTTTACTCTTCAGACTTTTAACAGTTTGATCAAAACATTAACTTTTGCATTTTAAATGCCACCCTGCAGCATTGCTAACGCTATCATGCCATGAAACTGAAAGAAAAATCAGCTCCTCTTTGTCATCCCCAGCATACGTGACACTCTCAGAAAGAATTCATTGAATGTACATCTATAACTTAGACTTTGCAGTCAAGCCAATTCAAGATGTCCCCTATAGATCATCAACTTTACCAATCACATAAATAGCTATAATTCAGTCCAATTCATAGATATTTGATACAAACATTAACATGGAAGAAGCTAAAATTCACCCCCAACACATACTCTGAGCACAAACTGTTGCACAAGATTTTCATAGAATTTTTTTGGCATTAACTGTTGGAGTCAATCCTACATGTCTGTTAGTAAAATATCTCATGAACAGCTGAATTGATTTTAATAAAACTCTCTGAAAGAAATTAGTAGATATACCTCTAGAACTGATTCACTTTTGAAGGTAATTTGATTAAAGACGGTTGCCACAGCTAATTGAACTTGGCAAACGTAACACTGTCCGTAAGTCGGTCAGTTTTAAAAGTATTAAGAAAAAGTTTGTTGTGGTAGTAGCTGAGAGTCATCCCTAAGACACACTCTGAAAACTAATACATTTCACATGATCTTTATTTTAAATTTAAGCATACCAGTTTGCTGCTAATGCGCATCTCCTCAAGAAAAATGATCTCATTAAGCTTTTATTGTGTAAAAATGCATGAATACACTTTTATAAAGCATTCCAAACCACAAATAGAAAAAAAAAAACATTATATATAAATATAAAATAAAAATCCTATTTCTCATTACCCCCCTGCATTCAGTAGCTGTCTGTTGCATAATTAGAATCATGGTCGATGGAAATAAAGCTGCTCAGTAGCGGGAACTTCATCTGGAGATGTTTAGTTTGAAACGGACCAGTGGTTGTGTGACACATTACGGCTGACACCTTCATCTGTCGCTAAGGGTGTCACTGAGATATGTACATTTATTTACCTCACCAGCTGGGCGGCCCGATTACGTCGCACACCATGAATCCCTGACACCTAATTTGTCACAATCTCTCAGGCTGAATCTAGGATTTCATTCTGGCGGTTGTGAAAAATACAAAAGTTTTGCATGTCGTTGAAAAACGAGTCTTTTTATGCTGCGCGTGTGTGTGTGTGGACGCCTCGACGAGCTTCACACACACGCTGTTTTCAGCCATCTCATCAGTTACGTCAATTTGTTTAAATTAACGTGGTTTCTCGCTCCTTACATTAATGTTTCACGTTGCTGTCAAACCGAATTAACGAGCAGTATCGATAAAAACAGCTCAGCGTTTGTGGCTGTACCTTTTAAAAGAATGTAGGATAAAATACACCCAACGATTGGATTTAATGGAAGATTTTTTTATTCCTGCTCCCAGCTGCGAAAGGGCACTAATGCTTTTTCCCGTGTCTGTGTGATTAACCGAACAACTTTTAGAGTCAGTGAGATTCAAGATGGCTGCCACTGCCAGCTGACCTTAGAAAACACAATAGCCTAATGATTACAGTTCAGTCAGTTTTACCGATATTGAACTACTTTGTATTTGATATGACAGTAGCTGAAAGTTATTCACAATACAGAGTCTAAGTGCCACTCGTTCTACAAGATCTTTGCTTAAAACTTTATTATTAACTGGTTGAGTCAACACTGTTTTTTTTTTCCATTTATAGATGGCCTCCCTTCTCACCTTATAGCCATCCTCTCACACAAATATGTATTTTTTTTAATAGAGAGAAAGAAAAGATAGAAAGTAGACAACAAAACAACAATTATCCACAAAAAGAGCACAAGGCAAACACACCCAACCTCCGTCCGCAATCCTGCAAAGCACATGACAGAACACAGCAACGAAACATACATGCATAAAGACTAATAATATTCATGACCTTGCAGTAGATTTCTATAAATAAACATACCCATACCTACAAATATATATACAGTATACATACATATGCATTCATATCACATATCCATCTACATATCTGCATATGATATCTACATATACATCCCTGCATCCATTTGTGTGTGGTTGTGAGCATGCATAAGTGAATAAGGTTCCTCCAATAGAACACTCAGCAGCGACTGTGAAGCATCAGAGATC
Organism: Garcialebias charrua; assembly: GCA_038048925.1. Taxonomy (NCBI): domain Eukaryota; kingdom Metazoa; phylum Chordata; class Actinopteri; order Cyprinodontiformes; family Rivulidae; genus Garcialebias; species Garcialebias charrua. Next base: position 343 of record JBBPBX010044386.1, on the reverse strand, counting down.
CGTCCCTCCAAAGCCAGAGGCAGACGAAGGGGCGATCAAAGCCAAGACCCCAAGAAGGACCCCGAGCCCAGAGTCCCCAGGGCCACCCGAACAGGACGAGCCACTCGCCCACTCCCCAGATCCGACCAAGGGGAAGAACCGGACGAGCTCCACCAGCGGCCACATACAATGACCCCCGGGGGGCCAACAGCGACAAGCCCACAGGCCCCCGCCGGAGCCCGCTGCACTGACGTAGCCCCAGGCCCGGTCACCGAGGCCAGGGGACGCTCACCCCTCAGGCCCAGACCCGATAGGACCAGAGGACCCGAGCCCCATCAGGCAGCCACCAGGCCGAGCCGACACA